>CM032233.1:80495000-80600000 GCA_019009955.1 Riptortus pedestris
GTGAGTTTATCCTTTTCCGGTGAGCTTTCCCATCGCGGAATCCGTCTCACAAGGTTTCTTTGCGACTGAGTTGTCACTTTATTCATTTCCCCTTTTTTTGTTGGGACCTCTTAACACGTGTTTATTTCCATTATAGTTAACAAAACATAATTGCAAAAATAGTATAAGTCTACTTGTCCTCAACTTTCCAAACACACGATTGACAAATCAATTGGAGTAGAAAATTATTTCCTAGAAATTGGCGTGGTTCTGTGACATCGATGAAGTCATAGAAATGAATATTCACGATTTCCTGAGCACACCGGAACCACGAAGAAAGGATAGTGTTGATAATGTAGTGTCAGCGGTGTCAAAGTTAGAAGAAAAAATATTGCTCGTGACATTAGCCAAGGCATAATTTCATTCTTTTTATAAAACAGTAAAATTTGAAAAAAAACAAAAAAAACTTTCATATATTAACGATGGTAATAGTATTCGTATGATTAGTATGGTGATGAGGAGCAGAAACACTGAATCTGAACAAGAAACCTTGGAGCTTGGATGACGCTTCTGTTTGCCCGCTGTGCCACCTCGAGGAGACACAGGATGTTTTAGCAGATTTCCCTTATGGGAAATCAGCTATTGAGGTTGTACTCATGACGCGATTTTCGAATTTTTTCTTCAAATGTCTATCGATCCTATCCAGGAGATGACGAAAATAAGGTCCGTTCAAAACTATATATAACAGACAAATATATATATATATATATATATATATATATATATATATATATATATATATATATATATATATATATACTAGCTCAGATACCCGGCTACGCTCGGGAATTGATTTTAGGCTGAATGGTGATGGTATGTTTTTGGCAAGGTTTTACTTTGCATACTATATTGACATTTACCCGTTATTGGTGTGGATTTATTAATAATAAAATTAATTTTTTATTAAAGACTTCACTGTCCTCCATATTGTCATATTTCCCGTCTCCTGTTAAAAGATTTCAGTTATTAAGCACAAAATATTAACATAGATTTGAATTTATTTTTCCAGGTGAGGTACCTGGTAGTTCAAATTAGAAAGAATTGTTGAGCATTTCAATATTTCTACGCAAATTATTTGCTCCACACATTGTTCCTGGAGAAATGTATAAAACAAAAGTTACTCTAAATAACAAAGTAAACAACTTTTGTTATGTGCACGTTTGTCGAAAAACAAATAGACAAAGAAATATCGCGAATTTATATTTCAGGCCTCCCTTATAACCCCCACTCCTGTTCTAACCTAAAAACTTTAATATAGATAGATAGATAGATAGATAAAAATTCTGTATTTAAGTATAAACTTTTTACAGGGGGTCCGAATATTTACAAAAAAAAATAAATAAAAAAAAGAGAGAGAAAAAAAAGAAAAGAAAAAAAAGAAGAAAAATTAAAACACATAGCTAGGTACAATACTTCTCTAAAGTAATACATATAATATTGGTGATTGATAAAATAAATAATTTGGCTATAATTAGTATATCAATAAACAAAGAATTACATTATAGTAAAAATAGCTTACTCAACACTGGGTGATCTTCAAATTTGATACATAATTAATCTTAATTTAAAAGAAACAAAAATAAAAATAAAGAATAAAGAAATAGAAAGAAAGAAAAGAAAAGAAAAATAAACAAGAACATAAAATTTCATTAATCTGCTTATATTAAAGAAAAAATAAATAAAGAAAGAAAAAATAATAATATAATAAAATGAAATTATAATAATAAGTAAATATAATAAAAAATATATGTATAATAATAGACAAAATAAAGAGACAGTTCTTCTAAATCATCAATCAGTTCCGAAGGCACAATATTAATTATGAAAAATAAATAGATAAATAAAATATATAAATAATTATAATAATAAATGAAATATTTACAACTTGTGTTGGAAGTGATAAATCAATCAAACATTATGAAAGCTCGTACTTTAAGGGCATTAATAACAAATTTATAGGTATCAAAGGCCTTAGATTTGTCTTCTATTGGGAACAATTGTTTGAGCTGTGTATTTGGTGAATCAGTAGGATTAATATGTTTCGAGATGTATGGATTTCTGATGTGGCTATACATAGGGCAGCGGAAGAAGAAATGGTGGAGTGTTTCCTCCTCATACAGATTGCAAATGCTGCATAATTCCTCACAGTTAAGCTTGTATGCACTGCCGTTCCAATAAATTTTGAGAATCTTGTCCGATGAAAGTCTGCACTGTGCTATGATTCTGGTAACGTGGATATTGTTGATAAAAATGAGGTACTTCTCCACATCTTTGTTTGCTTTGAACGATCGGTATTGCTGGGAAAATGAAGATTTAAGAACTCGCTGGATATCCAATGCTTTTAATTTTTCACTGTAACTCGTTAAGACAGTTTCCTTGATGGCCTTAAGAGTTGTCCAGTCCTGAATTGTCCAAACATCCTCGTAACCTGCTTCAGAAATTATTTTTCTTAAATGAGAGACCCAGTTTAGATTAGATCCTCGGTCCCGCTGGTCAATTTTTAAAAGTCTGGAGAAGCAGCGCTTTGGAATTCTGAAGTCGTCCATTTCAACAAGTTTAAAAACCCACTGGAGCGCTAGTTTCAAAACCTTTACTTTTAACGAAGCTCTGCCACATTCCATTCGTAGCATATATCCAGGAGTGTTGGTTGGAAGATGGAGAAGCTGTTTAAGGTACTTTGCATGGAAAGCTTCAATGGCATCCATGTATCCCAATCCCCAGATCTGGCTTCCATAAAGCAAGACGGATTCACACAGAGCTTCGAAAAGTGCCATCCTAGAATCCCATGATTTGCATTTGCAGGATTTTAGTATTTGCATAACAGCAGCTGAAGCCACCATTCCTCGCCGACACATCTGCAGCGGCTTTCGAGAATACAGTAGAGTCAGAGAATAATACTCCAAGATAATTATAGGAATTTTCTACTGTAAGCTCATTATTTTTAATGAAAGATTTCTTTGTACACTTTGGGCCTCCTCTTTTAAAAACTAATACCTTTGTTTTTTCGACGTTTATGGCGAGCATGTTCTTCTGACAGTATTCTTGAAGGAGATATAACTTACGTTGAAGTCCCCTTGGAGTACTGGACATAATTACAGTGTCATCGGCATACGCAAGCATATCCACATCTTGTCCACTATCTATACTAATTCCATCGCCACCAGCCTCTATGGATTGGATCAAGTCATCAGTGTAGATGATATAGAGAGTTGGAGATAAGCTGTCACCTTGAAGGACGCCTTCAGTAACTGATATTTCATTAGAATTTTCAGGACCAGTTTGAATTATCAACTTCATTTGACTGTATAATTTTCCAATTACTCTAATCATTTTTGTGCTGATGCCAAATTTGTATAACTTGGAGAACAGCTTGCCGTGGTTCACAGTGTCAAACGCTTTAGAAAAGTCAATAAAACAAGTGTATACTTTTCTTCCTTTTAATCTCAGATAAATCTGTGTGAGCGCAAGCAGTGAGAAAATACCATCCAAACATCCTCTGCCGCGACGAAAGCCGTTTTCTAAAAACTTTAATATAGTTTATATTCATGGAAGAATTAATGCTGGTTGACATACCGAGTTTTGTTAAGTTCGGTTCAATCGTTAGTGCCGAATAAAATAGTTGACTCCCACTTTAGTTTCTAGTGTATATCTCGTTTATACTTTGTTAAAAGACAAAAAATGAATATCAGAAAAGTTACTTCAAATAAAAAAATACTACTTTTGTCATATGCATATTTGTAGAAAAATGAATAGAAAACGAAAGATCGCTATTTAAATTCAGGCCTCCCTTACAACCCCCACTCCTGTCCGTCCCTAAAAATGTTGGTATGGCTTATTATAATGAAGGCGTTAGTGCTAATACCCATACCGAGTTTTATTTAGTTTGGTCGAGTCTTTTGTGTCAAATAAAATTGTTCACTTCCGCTATAGGTTTTAGCGTATATCTCGTTTATAATTCGGTATACGAAAAAGTATACATAACAGCTAAGGAAAGAAAGAGAGAGGTTCTAGATTACAGGAAGGTCTCCCCACCACTCCCCGACGCTCCAGGTTAACCAACAGAACATGATTAATTCTAACTCTCAATTCCGCTCACATTATCTTATATTCACATTCTATTTTCAATTCTAATTATGTATGTTTAAATACTTTCGTTTTTTTGTGAATTAATTGACTTTGTAAACACATTAAAGGAAGAAATTACTTACACCCAATTAATTAATGTTCCGGTGAAAGACAGAGGAAGGGGGGGGGGATAATATACTTTGATCCTCATGAAACAGTTATTTGTTTTTAAAATGCTTCATACAATTGAAATGTTCTTGTTTATCACCATAATATATCATGGTGAGGTAAAATTAAATTAAAAGATTGAATGGTATAACTTATTCAAACATTGGAATGAATTGCAGGCTACAATATTGATATTTTTATACGACCAAGATATATATTAAGTTACTCTAAATAACAATGGAACAGTTTTTGTTATGAGCATTTTTGTTAATATAGCTTATAATTTAGTAGCAGTTGGTGCAGTCAGATGACACTGACTCCACGATACCAGATCTACTCCACGATACAATACCAAATTAGCGAACTGGTCAGAGTATAAACATCTTATTGACTGTCAATTACGTACACAGGACTGTAACACATTAGAAGACTTCATCACAATAATTGAGCGAGCCGCTAAAGAAAGTATTCCAATGACACGCTCCTCGTACAAAAAACCACCAGTCCCTTGGTGGAATGACGAAATTGTTTTGAAATTTTATTTATTATCTGAACTTGAAATTTTGAAATAACAAAATTTCAAGTTCAGATAATATTCCCAATGATTTACTTATTCATAAAAATAACTTCCATTTTAATGAAACAAATTTTGATGACAATCTATATAACCCATTGAATGATCCACTTACATTAAATGAATTCAAATTGTCCTTATCGCAGGTCAAAGAGACATCGCCAGGGGATGATGGTATTAATTATGCTATGATAAAGAATCTATCCAATAAAGGTATTGTGAAACTTCTGAATTTGTACAATAGAGCGTATGATACAGGTGAATATCCAGACGCATGGAATCAATCAATCATCATACCAATCCCTAAACCCGATAAAGATAAGACACTTGCTACTAGTTACCGACCAATTGTTTTAACCAGCTGCGTTAGTAAGATTTTTGAAAGGATGTTAAACAAGAGATTGTTATGGTATTTGGAGAAGAATAAATTACTTTCTGGTTACCAATGCGGATTCAGACCAAACCACTCGACGATGGATCACATTGTTAGATTAGAGAATGATATTAGAAATGCATTCTTAAACAAAAACTCTATTGTTGCCGTCTCGTTTGATATCGAAAAGGCTTTTGACACAGTTTGGCGAGAAACTATATTACAAAAACTATGAATGGAATATTCGAGGAAAATTTATGAAATTTGTTAAAAGTTTTCTATCGAATAGAACATTTAGAGTAAAAATTGGCCATAATTATTCCAGTAGATATGCACAGGAAAATGGAATTCCCCAAGGGTGTGTTTTAAGCACCACCCTTTTCTTAATAGCTATAGACAGCGTCCGCTATGTTATGCCTAACAGTGTAGACTATTATTTATATGTAGATGACCTATTTATTTACATTTGTAAACGCGAAATTGAACACGCAGTACAACTTCTTCAGGATACCATTTACAGTTTAGAAGAATGGAGTCGTAGGAATGGCCTCAAATTCTCAGCTCATAAAACAAAAGCAATTATTTTCTCTAAAAAAAGAATACTTCCTTCAGTAAACCTAACTCTTAACAATATTCCAATCCCATTATCTAATAACATAAGAATATTAGGTTTAATCTTCGACTCCAAGTTGACATGGACCACTCACATGAAAGAAATCCTTCATAGGTGCAGAAAATCTCTGAATCTCTTAAGGATTTTGAGTAATACAAATTGGGGAGCTGACAGAAGTGTAATGCTCACATTTTACAGGTCATACACAAGGTCAATTCTGGATTATGGTTGCATTGCTTACTCATCTGCCAGGAAAAGCACTTTAAAAATGTTAGAGTCCATACAAAACACAGGTCTCAGGCTAGCAACGGGTGCATTTCGAACAAGCCCTATAACCAGCCTTTGTGTTGAAGCAAATGAATTACCATTGGATTACAGACGAATGCTATTGTCCATACATTATCTTCTCAAAGCAAAGTTCTTAAACTCTCACTGTGTCCCCAACAATGCTGATGAACATACAATACAGAAGTATACAGCAAACCCATCGAGACAACAACCTCTACCAATCCGATTCCTTAAATACACACACAATACCTCTATCCAAAGAACAAATATTTACACTAAATATACTGAAACATACTATCCTTGGAAAACTGACAAACTGAGTTTTGACTTGACTCTAACACAGTACCCTAAGACTAACCCGACTTCTGAACATCATTACCAAAAACATTTTGCTTCTCTACTAACAGACAAAAAACATGACCTATTTATTTACACAGACGGATCCAAAACAGGCCAAGGAGTTGGGGCAGCTGCAATTGTTGGATCAGCAAACTTTCAAATAAAGCTGCCAGATGAGACTAGTATATATACAGCTGAGCTTGAAGCCCTCAAACTTGCGATAGACAATATACCTGACACTACAGACACGGACATCATAATTTGCACTGACTCTCTTAGCTCATTACATTCACTAAAAAACATATATAGTTCACATCCACTCATATCGTACATATTACACAAAATCCAGACATTAAACAAAAAAATAACTATGTACTGGTTACCCGGACATACAAACATTAAACAAAGCACACAAGTAGACGAACTTGCCAAGTCAGCTACTCAAAAAAGAACTCACGACAACACATATTGTACATACCAAGATATTCAAGCCCAAACAAAACAAATGATACTCAATTCATGGCAGAAAACTTGGTTTACCACAACTGATAACAAATTTCGAGAACTGAAACATACACTTGGTGAATGGCCTTCCTCAAAAAGGCTAATTAGGAGAGAAGAAGTAGTTTTAACGAGGTTGAGAATTGGCCATTCACGACTAACTCACACTTACCTACTTACTGGAGAAGACGAACCCTACTGCCAACACTGTAACTGTAGACTTACTATAAAACATATACTTACTGACTGCTATCTAAGGACTCACATAGACCTACCATACACTTTGACTGAATTACTACATGACTGTAGCCCGTACATAGACCGCGTATTACAATACTTGAAACAAAACAACATTTTCAAAAAATTATAATGTAGGGCAATACTGAAAATATTTGCAGAGATGAGGATACTTACGTAAATATAATAATTATATGTTATAGGTTTAATATGTTATATGTGTTGAATATGTTATATATTAAATATGTTATGTGTTAAATATGTTGCAGGTTATATGTTAAATATGTTATAGGTTATATGTTGATTATGTTATATGTTATAGGTTATATGTTGATTATGTTATATGTTATAGGTTATATGTTGATTATGTTATATGTTATAGGTTATATGTTGATTATGTTATATGTTATAGGTTATATGTTGATTATGTTATATGTTATAGGTTATATGTTGATTATGTTATATGTTATAGGTTATATGTTGATTATGTTATATGTTATAGGTTATATGTTGATTATGTTATATGTTATAGGTTATATGTTGATTATGTTATATGTTATAGGTTATATGTTATAGGTTATATGTTGATTATGTTATATGTTATAGGTTATATGTTGATTATGTTATATGTTATAGGTTATATGTTGATTATGTTATATGTTATAGGTTATATGTTGATTATGTTATATGTTATAGGTTATATGTTATAGGTTATATGTTGATTATGTTATATGTTATAGGTTATATGTTGATTATGTTATATGTTATAGGTTATATGTTGATTATGTTATATGTTATAGGTTATATGTTGATTATGTTATATGTTATAGGTTATATGTTGATTATGTTATATGTTATAGGTTATATGTTGATTATGTTATATGTTAAATATGTTATAGGTTATAGGTTATATGTTAAATATGTTATAGGTTATATGTTAAATATGTTATAGGTTATATGTTAAATAGGTTATATGTTAAATATGTTATATATTAATTATTATGCTGTATATTAAATAACTGATTCGTCGCTAAATCGCCCCTGTTGCGAAATGCGATTATTATATGAATAAAAAAGAATAAAAAGATGATACTGAGTCATGTTCAGTTGACTGCGCCTAAGGTATTTAGCGTATATGTCGTTCCTAAAAATGTTCCTATAGATTATGATCAAGGATGAGTTAATACCAACCTACATAGGAGTTTCGTTTAGTTCGGTTGAGTCTTTTGTGCCAAATAAAATTGTGGACTCCCGGTATAGTTTTTAGCGTATAACTCATTTATACTTCGGTATACGACAAAAGTGTATACAACAAAAGTTACTCTAAATAACAAAATAAACAACTTTTGTTATGTGCATATTTTCCGAAAAAGCAATACGAAACGCAATATCACTATTTTTAATTTCAGTCCTCGCTTATAACCCCCACTCCTGTTCGCCTCAGAGAACATTAATATAGCCTAATGTCTAAGTTGGGTTAGTAGTAATATACATACCAAGTTTTATAAAATTCGGTTCAGCCGTTTATGCGTGAAAATGTAACAAACAAACAAACAAATAAACAAACAAACAGACACGAAAGAAACAAAATGTAGTTATGGTATCTATGACATGTGAAACGAAAAGTTATCGTGAAATTTCGCGAAAAAAATCAATGTACAGACAGAGGTTACAATTTTATATATATACTAGCTGAGATACCCGGCTTCGCTCGGGAATTCATTTGGGGCTGAATGTTGGTGGTATATTTTTGGCAAGGCTTTACTTTGCACAATATTATGACATTTACCCGTCCCAGTGTTTAGGGTTAACACCCGTCGTTTATGTGGATTTGTTAATAATAAAATTATTTTTTTATGCAAGACTTCACTGTTCTGCATATTGTCATATTTCCCGTTTCCTGTGGATTATGCATAGATTTGAATTATTAATGAGAAAATATTGACATACATTTGAATAAATTTTTTCATTTGAGGTACCTGGTAGTTCATATGAAGAGAAGTGTTGAGAAAATTTCTCTAAATAACAAATTAAACAACTTTTGTTATTTGCATATTTGCCGAAACCCCAATAGGAAATCACTATTTTAATTTCAGGCCTCCCTTACAACTCCCACTCCTGCCCGTCCCTAGAAATAGTATGGCTTATTATAAGGAAGGCGTTAGTGCTAATTCAAATACCGAGTTTGGTTTAGTTCGGTTGAGTCTTTTGTGCCAAATAAAATTGTGGACTCCCGCTATAGGTTTTAGCGTATAACTCATTTATACTACCGTATACGGCAAAAGTGCATATAACAAAAGTTACTCTAAATAACAAAACGAACAACTTTTGTTTTGTTCATATATGCCGAAAAATCAATAAGAAACGAAATATCGCTATTTTTAATTTCTGGCTTCCCTTATAACCCCCACTCCTGCCCGTCCCTAGAAATGTTGGCATGGCCCTTGTTATAATGAAAGCGTTAGTGCTAATACACATACCGAGTTTTATTTAGTTTAATTGATTCTTTTGTGCCATATAAAATAGTTCACTTCCTCTATAGGTTTTAGGTTATATCTCGTTTTTAACTCGGTATACGACGAAAGTGTATATAACAAAAGTTACTATAAATAACAAAATAAACAACTTTTGTTATGTGCATATTTGCCGAAAAACCAATAGAAATCGAAATATCGCTATTTTTAATTTATCGCTTCCCTTATAACCCCCACTCCTGTTCGTCTCAGAGGATATTAATATAGCCTAAAGTCTAAGTTGGGTTAGTAGTAATATACATACCAAGTTTCATAAATTTCGGTTCAGCCGTTTATGCGTGAAAAGGTAACAAACAAACAAATAAACAAACAAACAAACAAACAGACACCAAAGAAACAAAATGCAGTTATGGTGTCTATGACACGTGAAACGAAAAGTTATCGTGAAATTTCGTGAAAAAAATCAATGTACAGACAGAGTTTACAATTTTATATATATATATATATATATATATATATATATATATATATATATATATATATATATATATATATAGACTAGCTCAGATACCCGGCTTCGCCCGGGAATTGATTTGAGGCTGAATGGTGATGGTATTTTTTTGGCAAGGCTTTACTTTGCACAATATTTTGACATTTACCCGTCCCAGTGTTTAAGGTTAATACCAGTCGTTTCTGTGGATTTGTTAATAATAAAATTAATTTTTGATGTAAGACTTCAATGTCCTCCATATTGTCATATTTCCCGTCTCCTGTGCATTATGCATAGATTTTAGTTATTAAGGACAAAATATTAACGTAGATTTGAATTAAATTATCCTGGTGAGGTACCTGATCATTCAAATTGGAATGAATTGTTGAGCATATCAATATTTCTACGCAAATTACTTGCTCCATACATTGTTCCTGTAGAAATGAAAAAACAAAAGATAATCTAAATAACAATGTAACCAACTTTTGTTATGTGCATGTTTGTCAAAAAACAAATAGACAATGAAATATTGTGAATTTTTATTTCAGGCCTCCCTTATAACCCCCACTCCCGTTCTAACCTAAACATTTTAATATAGCTTATAATCACGGAAGAATTGAAGCTAATTGACATACCGAGTTTTGTTAAGTTCGGTTCAATCCTTAGCGCCCAATAAAATAGTTGACTCCCGCTTTAGTTTATAGTGTATATCTCGTTTATACTTTGTTAAAAGAAAAAAATGAATATGACAACAGTTACTCTAAATAACAAAATAAACAACTTTTGTTATGTTTGTATTTGCCGAAAAACGAATAGGAAACGAAATATCGCTATTTTTAATTTCTGGCTTCCCTTATAACCCCCACTCCTGCCCGTCCCTAGAAATGTTGGTATGGCTTGTTTTAATGAAAGCGTTAGTGCTAATACACATACCGAGTTTTATTTATTTCGGTTGGGTCTTTTGTCCCAAATAAAATTGTTCACTTCCGCTATAGGTTATAGCGTATATCTCGTTTATAATTCGGAATACGAAAAAAGTGCATATAACAAAAGGTACTCTAAATAACAAAGTAAACAACTTTTGTTATGTTTGTATTTGCCGAAAAACCAATAGGAAACGAAATATTGCTACATTTAATTTCTGGCTTCCGTTATAACCCCCACTCCTGTTCGTCACAGAGAATATTAATATAGCCTAAAGTCTAAGTTGGGTTAGTAGTAATATACGAGGGGTGTACAGAAAGTTCTAAGCCTGATATATATATATATATATATATATATATATATACAAATATATTTTCAACTTACATATTTTTATTTTTCAATATAGCCCCCCTCAACAGCAACGCAGGTGATCTCAGCTGTCAAGGTTGTTTTGGAAGCTTTGACAACAATTTTTTTTTGACCGGGTTACAGATGTTGGAAAAGCGGTGGAATAAGTGCGTTGCTGTTGAGGGGGACTATATTGACATATAAAAATATGTAAGTTGAAAATATATTTGTATATATATATATCAGGCTTAGAACTTTCTGTACACCCCTCGTAAATACCGAGTTTCATAAAATTCGGTTCAGCCGTTTTTGCGTGAAAAGGTAACAAACAAAACAAACAAACAGACACCAAAGAAACAAACTGCAGTTATGGTGTCTATGACATGTGAAACGAAAAGTTATCGTGAAATTTCGCGAAAAAAATCAATGTACAGACAGAGGTTACAATTTTATATATATATATATATATATATATATATATATATATATATATATATATATATATATATATATATTTGTCTGTTCCCGCTCTAGCGGTCGCAATTTTTGTCTTATCCTTACCAAACTTGATATATAATCGTTTTGTACAAAAAGAAAGATCATGTTCGTTAATGGCTGAAATCGGACTGGGGGAGGGGGGGTTAGAGGGGGAGAATTTCAAAAATTCTTAATATCTCCGTTATTATGCGTCGGATCGAAAAAGTGTATAGAATCAATCTTATTGCAAATGTAATGCTCTATAAATGTTGTTATGTACATTTTTTCACTATCTTGATTTTTTACTGAGATATTTGCATTTTTTAGTTTTTAGTCGGCAGTAAAGCCCCACTCCTACTCATCTCATATTTTCAATATTCTATTATGTTATGAAGTACTTTATTTGAAGCTCAAATGCCAAATATTGATCTCATTGAACTTTTAAGTTTTGAGATAAATGCAAATACGTGGCGCACTTGGGAAATCTGTTTAGTTAACGCAGCCCCTGCGTGACGGACTTTTTCACTTCCTTGCAGTCTGCCCTACCCTCAGCCAATTCAGGATAACACACTGACCGAAAACCAAGTCAGAAAAATATTATATGGAGAGGATTAGTCATTACTTTACATTTATGTAAATAGAGCATTAAAGTACAAATTTGATTATTTATAAAACTGTATATTTTAATATTTTGCCATTCCGTAAATTTCTATTTCGTTTTTTGGTTTGTTAACTTAAGAATTTATTATTTTATTTAACATCCAATAGAATAAATTTACTTTTATTTCCAATGAAGAAAAAACTTATGGGCTAACCCAAGCTTCTGTAAATTTCTTTATATGGAAAGAATTGTTAAATATGGAAACGAAAATAAAATTTACTTTATTTATTCATGTCCACTTTGAGCTACTAAGGCTTTTTGGGTGGGTTATCTACACGTTACCACCCTTCTCTAGGCAGGGTGGTATTGAGGATTTTATTTAAAGAGTCGTCTCTAAATAAATTCTTATTGGCCAAGTGGGAATCGAACTTGCGACTCTAGGTTTACTAAGTGAGATAAAGAACAACGCCTCAACTCTCCCTTGGCTAACCTGAGCCACAAGACACAATATAATACGTTAAATATTTTTGGTTCCTAAGGTTAATTATTAGCAATAAAATCACTTTAATATTACATACAAAAATCCAAATACTGGCAGCAGCTAACACTCAAAAATATTCAAGTAATTCTTTTATTGGAATCATATAAGGAAAATAATATGTTCTGGATAAAGGAAATACAAGAAGTTAGGAAATTATGGACATAGATTTCTCTCATTTCGAACTACTTTTTCCTATGAAATACTTTTCATTTATTTCCTGCAAATGGCATCCTGCCGTCATCCAGTCTCTTACACTGTCTGCCCCATCTCTCCTGGCGAATGTGGTCCCCGAAGAGTTAACAATTCCGATTTCCACCTTTCTTTATTTATTCTTTTCTCAAAACTCCTACATCATATTTCCTTAGTTATGGTAATGCACTTCAGCAGATTTCTGTTATAAAGGAAATCAGGAATTGAACTTGCACTCATGACTCTATTTTCAAAATGTCGTCAAATTCCCATAGATTCTATCTAGAATGTTACGAAAATGTGGTCCGTTCGAATTTATATAAATACACACACACCCACAATTATATATACACACATACATATACTTACCGCTATATAAAACGCTCTAGTCGACATTTTTATTTGATCGTTACCATTCTTGATATTTGAGAATGTCATGTCAAACTAAAGATCCAATTCATTAATGGCTGAAATCGGACGAGTATGAATTGATGATTAGAGGAGGGGTAACATAATTTTAAAAAAAAATGTCTACTCTATTATGAATCGTGTCTTAAATATTACATAACCGATCTTATTGAAAATGTAATATTCTACAGAAGAGAATAAACTGACTGTGTAACGTCATCAATGAATATTCAATGGTTCAGGGGCCAGAATGTTTTTCCGATCTACACTATTCGTCATTAATCTGTTCCATGTAAAAGCTAAAGGTTGTAATCTTTACTAATTGAACTAGGATGACGTAAGGTTTAGAGAAGAGGAAAATCTAGAATTTGAAATATGTCCATTTATTTGTGTTGGATCGACGAATGTTATATCAATAATAAGCATAAGTGTAAGTCTCTTAACTATATTTGGTCGTGATTTCTTAGATCAGCCCAGACGCTTTAGATGTCACAAATTTGGCCATATTTTTATTAAATGTGAACGTATAAATGAAATGTGTGCATGGTGTGGTCAATCAGAGCATCGGATCAAAATTTGCCGGAAAAAAACGCGGACCCGACTTGTGTAAATAGCAAAAATGTACGGAGACAACACAATCACCCCATCAAGCTATACAAGGTGCCCAGCACGCATGGCGTATATAGCGTATAAAGTTAAACATATATGCATTGGCAGTAAATCTTAGGCCCAGGCAACAAACTGTCTTCAAAGTCCTTCAAATAAATCTTCAGAAAAAGAACACAGCTGATGAAAAAATCTGCAAAGAGGCCATAGGTGACAACATTATAATAACCATGCAAGAATCTGCTTTAACAAGACGGAAACTAATGAAAATCCCACCACGAGCGCGATGTGCTATTTCGTTCTGAGAAGAAAACAGGCCCCAGTGCCGACTGGCAGTGACAACCTCTCTACCCCAAGTCTGTCAACCTAACTTCGGAAACCGTAGTCATGACAATATCACGAGGACAGGAGACTATTCATTTAATTTCAGCGTACTGTCCACCTAGTCTAGCCCTAAGTCCGATTCTTGACAAAAGAGAAGAGACTATAGGGTTCTTCAAGAAAAGGACAATGCGGACTCAATGCGTGGCATACTGGTTGGGGTTCCAAGCTAACTGTTTTAAAAGGGCGTATAATACAGGAGATGCTACTGCGTGAAGGACTGTGTTTGGTTGATGACCCTAAGTCTCCTCCTATGTTCAGCGGCAAAAGTGGGAGTTCTCACATTGATCTTACCATAGTCACGCCAGACCTACAGGATTTTATATCGACGTAGCGCGTTAACCACTCTACCTATAGTGACCATACAACAGTATACATTGATTGAGAATATGATATGTAAAATAAGTCCTGTTCAAGTCCTAGAGCATAGAAAATATGATTACAAAAATGTTAGGTGGGACGCCTACTAAGATGCGCTTTTAAGACATGGTGTTACTTTGAAAGCAGAGTGCATCGCTTTTTGTGACAACGAACAGCTAGTTGAAGATATCGCTGTGCAATTACAACAGGCCATTGCAGAAGCCGCGAATGAAGGACTGCCTGGAATAGGGATTCGCACGAGAAGGTATAACCAAGGATGCAATCCACTATTATTGGAAGAATGCAAAAGAGACCAGCCCAAATACGCCTTTGCGGTGTTCATGGATGTAGCTGAAGCAATTGACAGTACCTGGTGGTCAGCAGTGGCAGCTCTTCAGGATTTAGAACCCCCAAGTAATATTTTTGTTCTGCTAAGAAGCTTCCTCGATGACAGGCATGCACGCCTCATCACACAGA
Organism: Riptortus pedestris; assembly: GCA_019009955.1. Lineage (NCBI taxonomy): Eukaryota > Metazoa > Arthropoda > Insecta > Hemiptera > Alydidae > Riptortus > Riptortus pedestris. Next base: position 80,510,474 of record CM032233.1, read on the forward strand.
GCGCGTGCCACCGTATAGAGTAATTAAAGGATGCTCTTAAGGGTCAATTTTAGGACCAACACTGTGGACTTTGCTCATAGACAATACATGGTATATAAAATTGAAATAAGAAGTTACGCGATATATTGTCTTATTCTTAACATGCAATGTATAGCAATGGGGATTTTAGACGTTAAAGAACTTGATCTTCATTTTTAGACATCGAGTTTTGTAACGATCAGACAAAAATTGCGACCGCTAGAGTGACAAATATTTGTATATATATATATATATATATATGTGTGTGTGGGTGTGGGTGTGCGTGTGCGTGTGCGTGTGTGTGTGTGTGTGTGTGTGTGCGCGTGTGCGTGTGCGTGTGCGTGTGTGTGAGTGTGCGCGTGTGTGTGTGTGTGTGTGTGTGTGTGAGAGAGAGAGAGAGAGAGAGATGATTAGAAGGAGTGATTGGGTAGCGGATGAAGAGGATGCATGCGCAGAGCCTATCGACCCTTGCCGGGGCGAGACCTGCCAGTGTAGACGATGTGCTCCCACCGGCCTCACCCCTGATCCCCGTCTCCACCATACCCCGCCTTCTATTGCCATTCACAGCCTCATCCTTAGTCTCAGAAGTATATCCATACATGTTACTTGTATTTTTCTTGTCTCGCATCAAAATGTGTCAAAATCACGCATGATCAGACAAATAGTCTTGTTCGGAACGAGTATTCTATCGCTTTTTATAGTCACTTCATTTAGTTGTTTTTAGTTGTTTTTTTTAATTTGAGTAGATAGCCTGTTCTTTATGTTGCATTAATTGTATTTACAATAAGCTTTTTAAATATATAGTTCGAATTTATCCCTTGGCACAGGTACTTGTATTTATGCACGCCAAATGAAGAAAATGCAACAAGCGATTTATTAATTCATAATTAGTCCTACTATTACCGTAAAAAAGAGTAATTTCAGCTTGTCAGAACTGTCAGCCGTAACGTATAAACTAATTTTCGTCAAATGTTTAATAAACTCCAAATTCATTTCATTCATTCATTTCTTTGATATTTATTTCTGCAGTGGAAGAGTGAGGGGGAGGGGGAGGCAAGCATCTAAATATTATATTTGCTGAATGTGCGATATATATTCCTAAAGTTTGTTATTTGATCTCGATGATGGTACTGAAACTCGGTCTAATAAATAAAACTTTGGTTAGAATAACAGAGATATAATAAGCTCGTGTTTCTCTGAATACACGGGGTGCATTATATATATAGTTTAACAATAGGTACTTAATAATCATGAGTTGCCCACGATAATTGTATCATGGTTATAACAATAACTAAAATTAAATTGAAAGCTTATATCCATATTAACCAAATCATTAAGTATACGTCCTTCCTTCGCTAATTCCTTTTTTGCCATAGTGGATCTATTGGTGCAAGTCAATTTATTTACTCCCTATTCTTTTGTATAAACAACCGCTGGATCTTGATAATAAATTAATTCAAGTTTTTGGCATGATTTATTTTACATTGTGCTTCCAACTTTCTGAACCCTAATAGCTTTTTTGTGGTGTAATGTGGCATCGAATTTGTTATTGATTCAATTTTTCAGCATCTTCCTCATTTACAAACATGAAATAAAGAACTATTAATCATGAATGCTGCAAGCAAAAATATTAATGTTTTCCTTGTTCTCTAATCAACCTCATCTTTACTATATATTTATTTTACAATAAGCAAGAGTAGAAATAATAAGCTTAAAGAACAAGATAAGACGTTCAGATTGCCTTATTCAAATGAATGTGAGTAATCGTAAATTGTGAGACAACCACTCACATTTCATTGATTTAATGTATTTTAAAAATTCAATAAATCAATGAAATATGAGTCTCTTGGTAAGTAAGTGTACCAAAAGCCGAGAAGTGGCGTCATCAAAGTACTTATTACCAGATGCTATAGTTCTTGCAGGATATGGGCTTCTCATGAGAGTAAAGAGGTGATTCTGGTTAACAATATGCACCTGAACTTTTTCAAGCACTTGTCTAGGGGAGGAGATGTGATCTGTACTTGACTGTCCTGAGTTAAATCCACTCTGGTACTCTCCCAAAATCGCAGCCCACTTCACTAATCTCCGTAAATGACGATAAGGGAGAAAACTATAAGACATTCACATTTAATTTACTTACCTTTTTATGTTTAATTATGATATTCGCTTCCCCCATTCTGCTGAATTATTTTTATTTATTTATTCAATATATCAAAAATTAACTAATGAACCTCCTCTATGATAATATCTTGGGTATTCCATTAATTCAGAGAGATTTATTTCAGCCCCCTAAGGTTTTTTTCCCAGCCCTACATTTCCTCGATCTAATTTCTATCTAGCAGGTGGCATTCACACATCATTGAGTTGGTCCATCAGATGTATTGTCGAACGAGCGGTCTCGGAATTTAGCACATCCTTGAAGTACTGGGCTACTAAACCTTGATGAGATCACTTTCTGTGAGATGGTTCCCTTGTTCGATATAGTGCATGTCTTCCTCGGGAGCAATATGGTTAGCTTGGTTTATTTTTAAAGCTATCCGCTGTTGGGCTTTAATATCCCCCTCCCCCTTCCACTCTAGCTCTCTGAAAATGGATGTTGCCTATTTCCAATTAGACAAGCTAATTTGGAAGGAAAGGAAGGGTATGTGTATATGCGATACATTGCAGAATCGTACCATTAGCCTCAAACTATCAGAAATAATGTCTTATATAATATAACGTAGTACTTGTTTACTGCCCTTATGAAGAGAAAATAAAATTATCGAAATATTAACCTGGACTAAAGTGTACTTTATCAATATTGACCATAATTCTTGAAAAAATTAACCAGTTATAATATAACATGTTTGAAAACAAAGTACGTAAATAATCAGACCTTCGAGAACAACTATCTCTTCTCGAATCCTCGTTGACTCAATGGATTACGGTTAACAGCAGCAAATGCAGTCACGTAATATTACTCCGTTGTTCCACTTGCCCACCAATTGCATTCATAAAAATTTCAATTTGTCAGAAATAACGAGTGTAGTATCTAGGTCTAACATTAGGCCAGGGCTAACTTGAAATCCTCACAAGGAAGTCTCACTAAAAATACGAAAACTGAGCCGACGGTACAGACTTCTACTTAGTCTACGCAACAACAGATATAAATTATAACTGAATAATAAACGACTGATGGACACGATAAATCTGAGACCATGGACAATAAGATGTAGAACATTGGGGCTCCATAAAACCAACTAATTCCTTCAAGATCGAAACCCTCCAATCCAAAATACCCAGGAAAACCACAGATTCCTCATTAAACGCGTCCAATTTAACCTTACATAATACCTAAACATACAATTTGTCCACTCCCTATAGAAATTCCAATATTCAAAATTCTCTCCTTCCCAGTCATTCCAATCGTCTAACGGAATCACATTCTTCAACCCATGTTCCCCAATATCCAAGACGACGATTAAAGCGTAAGTGGCCTAGAGATCTTGGGAGGTGAAAATGATGAATATAATTATTTGCGCAAGTGAACAAAAAATAACTAATTTCATGTCATTGTGGGTAACTGGATGCTATTCCACCTCAAGTCATTCAACATATCAATTAATGTTGCAAATACAATTTACTTGAAATATTTTGTATAATGTGGCAAATAAAAGTATAATAAAAAAAAAAGATTTTTCTACGATGTTGTTCTAACTCGAATATTAGCAGATTTATTTGTTATTTTGTGTTTTCAGCCTTCAGTAAATTCCACTCCAACCTTAGCGATTTTGACTTAAGGCACTTATATCGCCAAACATCTCATTTTGAGCTTAGATTTTCATAGGATTCTAATTAAAGGACAAGTAGAGAATACAATATGTTATGAAGCCATTCCTGCTATAAGCTGGGAAATAATATTAGTTTAGGCAGTCCATGCATGAAATATTTGCTTACACATAGATTGCTACATTTGTGATCTTTCTTTTTAATTTTATATAATTTTAGTATCGAAAGTTCAACTTAGTGAAGTATTTTTGAAAATTTGGTTAAATACGGTTTTCTTTTCAAAAGTATTCACATAGAAACCTGTGCATTTGATTTAATTGAGTGAATTCTTCACAGCATCTAATACAAGTATTTTTCTAATAGTGGTTTACAATGGAAATTAAAAGGTCTAAAGCTTCCAGTATCTTTCAGCTGTCTAAGAGCTTTCATTGCAAAATTTAATTTCTTAACTATTAACAGCGTCACTATAATTATGGCCGACAGACACACAGTCAGACCAAGATAAGAATCATGAACAAAGCTATAATTGACGCTGGTTTCGATAAAACCCTAATATACCATGTAATTAACCGTCACATAGACTATTCATTAGTTTTAGAAAAGGCTTTAGAAAGGAAAAAAGAAATTCCCTGGAAAGAATAAAAACCCTTAACGATTGATTGAAATTGCATCCTCTCTTAGTATACATCCAATTACGCTTTGCAGCAGTTGTCAGAAATCATTTCGCCTAATAATAACTTTCAAAATACTTGACCTTATTGAGACACCTGCTGGACAAATGAAGCTAAGAAATGCATAACTGCAACATATAATGTAATTGTAATTTCCTAAGAGTTTGGGTCAGTGGAATAATAGGCCTCCCATTAAATATAAACGAATGGCTGGCTCTAATAGCGTGTCATCAAGAGAGAGGTCGCAGCTTCATAAAATTCGTTCAGAAAACATCTTATTATTTATTAACGTCCACTTTTTGCAACTAAGGCTAATTGGGACGGGTTATCTACAGGTTACTACCCTTTTCTAGCCATGGAGAGTCTAAGGATTTTATTAATGAATTCCGTCACTAACTAAATTCCTCTGCCCAGGCGGGAATCGAACTCGCCACTCTAGGTTTACCATGTGAGATTAAGGTCAACGCTTTAACTCACATGGCCAACCTGAGCCCCGAAGCAGTACCTACAAGCTTTAGCTAGTTATTGAAATTTACGTGATAATGATTCATTATCTCAAAAGTTAGTTCTCTTTAATAGTTCAACGTGGGAATTGTGTTGCTGGAGAAGTTATAGATCCCCCCCCATTATGAGTATAGTCGTTTTTACCGTATAAAAAATTAAATCAAATTTGGGCACCACACGAATTCCTTGTACACCTATTAAATTAAATAAAGAAAATGTATGTTCTTACTTATTTCAAAATTATTTCATTGTATCATTTAAAAGTGATATATAACACCTCCGTTCCAAAGCATCAGGTCGAAAGATGTTACGGAACCTAATTTATAGATCTTTTCATGACAAAACAAAATTGGTCCTATACAAATTTTTGTGTCTAATATGTACTGAGAAATCAGAGTTTTTTTTTTTTTTTATGGCCACTAAACCCCACCCCATCCGATATCGATGAAAAATGAAAGTGCCTTACAACAATCGTCCTTTTAACATTCTAAGTCTAGCTGTTTCTGAGTTATGTGAGTTGTGTACGCACATTTGAAACGGGTTCAGGGAGTTTCCAAACTGATTATTCCGTTGAAATCTAACAACACAACTTTTTCGCAGTTACAATACTTCCTTTAGTTTGTACAAGGAAATAAAAAGTTTCTATATCGTTGGTTGTTTTGTATTATATTAGGATATATATATATATATATATATATATATATATATATATATATATATATATATACGCACACATTTAAATGGATAACACCCAGTTCTTTAATATAAAAAGTAGTCTAACGTTTTGAGGTATATCACATGTAGTTGTAATGAAGTAATTACAAGGATTGCCGAGGTTTATTTAAATCATTAACACCTAATTAAAATGTATATTGGGTTTATTGTTAAGGCCTGACCTTCAACCTGTTCTGAGAAATATATAGCAAGAGAGTTCCATTTTAAAATATTTGAGCTTTCAGGACCCGAGGCCGTTTAGATCATCTGTAAGTAGTTTTCAAATTTAAATCTAATGCATTTTACCAGTTTTTGGATAGCGATTGAGGTTGTCCCTCTCCCTTCCCGGGAGTTTTTAAATACTTTCTACAAGTAGATAACGTTAACGAAGAGGTTCTTCGTTTTTTTTCCTATCTACACACACTCAGACATATATGATATAATCAACTTACAACTATAGAAAATAAATAAACTTTGGCCTGAAATCGGTCCTGAGAGAGGTGGGAGGAGGATTAAAGGAAGAGGAATTCGAAGATTCGAAATATGACCGTTATTATGAGTCTGGTCGACAAATCGTACAGAACCAGACTTATTACAAATGTAATTTCCCGTAAATATAAATACTATTTTTCTGTAATCGTTGAATAATGGTAACATTACTAAACTGAAATGAGTGAAGAAAGTGAAACATTAAGCAATAGAGTGAAGAAAGTGAATTGCCTTCTTAATTAGTAATAAGTATAAATTAAAAAATAATTTGAAGTTGGAAATTAAATGCTTTTAAATGTTTCTTAACATTGTAAGAATTTATTTTAACAAAATAAATTGAAATGTGAATGAATTATTGGTGGAAATAATCAATATATTTTAAAATTTAAATATAATAATAATTACCTTCCTTGTTTATAACCTGCACTTGTTTATAACTGCACTACTTCACAATCATCACTAGTTGTTTTATAACTATGCTTATAACCTTTCACAACCATGCTTATAACCTACCAACAACATACCATAATCTTCACAACATCCTAATTTTGTTCATATTCTGGTTAGATCTGATCATGTATTAAACGAAAAAATTTAATATTACACTCGTGACGAAAGTAGAATTTACAACTCTCGTGAAATTACCACACTCGCTTCGCTCGTGTGGGTAAACGTTTCACTCGAGTTGTAAAATGATCTATTTTCGTCACTTGTATAATAAATAACTATTTTTTCTATCTCGAATATTAACACAGATATTTTCATTTTTTAATTTCCAGCATTCACTAAACCCCCACTATTAGTCATCGCGCATCAAAAATAGACAAATATATCACGAATCGTCACATTTCAAGCTTAAATATGAAATCTTATTTTCAGCGGGAATTTATTATATGAGGTACATGGAAATATGTAGTGTGGTAGCATCACCAACTATGATTTCCCTGTCTTGACTCAAAAATATTTATTTCATCTACACCATGCTCGATACTTTACTTCTTCATCCAATAATAAAGATCATATTAATTAATGTCTGAAATAGGATTTGGAATAGACGGGGGGGGGGATTCGAAAATGAAAATATCCCCGTTATTATGATTCGGATTGAAAACATTTGTAGAGCCAATCTTGTTAATACATTGTTGCACTACAATTGTCGTTCTATACATTTCTCGTAACTCAAAAATATCAAGCAAATTATTAGTATTTTCTGGTTTTTAGTAAACAATAAAGCCTCACTACTAATCATTCAATTTTCACTTAGAAATAGAGAATGAGGAGAAATGCCATTCCAGTGCGTGGAAAATCTGCTTAGTAAAACGCAGACCCTACGTAATGGAGATTTCAGTTATTAATTAGTCATAATGAGCAGTCCTCTCTTATCGTCCCCTTTAAAGTTTCATTTATTTTATTAGATATCGAATTAGGAGGATCATAGCTCAATTCCCTTCATTTTTGGATCATTATCCGTGCCAGAGTGCCGGAAACAATTAAAGAGCTACACGATTGAGGAAGTAGGGAAATCTCCGTATGTTAAGTAAAAACAAAAAAGTCCGTCACGCTGGGGCGGCGTATACTAAGCAGATTTTCCACGTGAAGTTTTAGAATAGAGAAATTTCACGAGAACCGAACAGTTACTGAAACAGTCACTGTAATGACCAAAAGATAAGGAAAACGTTTTAGAGCAGGAATGTGAAGAAATGATGGATATATTTATGAACGATGCAGAAGCAATTACAGAACAAAATGGTTTCTTAGTTAATCCTTAAAATACTATACATTTTCTGTAGCAAATCCCTTGTTTTGTTATTCTTTTCAATATCTAAGGATGAAGACTGGGTTCAATGTCGACAATGCCATGTTTCTGTCTAGAGACTCACAGCAATACTCATGATCTATTTGGTTCACAACTGAACATTGATTTCCAGACTTTGAACCACAAAGTTGTTATAACGCATGAAATGAAAAAAATAAAATCTTTTGTAAGTGGGAATCACACTAAATGTTGAAATACTTTTTTTCCGGTTGGTATTATAGACCTTTAAGATCTTTATTCACCCCGAGCTGAAATTGAGGGTTTCACGATCCGATTTTTTAAGTAGTGAGTGATCAACATTGCGCCCTTTTTTCCCCACCTCTGCCCCCGCTGAACCTTTGGGTTTCCCCATACCAGCGGTCTCCATTTAATAAGAGATATAAAATTTTGAATTGATAAATTGGGCCAGTCCGTCACGCAGGGGCTGCGTAAACTAAGCAGATTTCCCTCGTTAAGTTTTACAATAGAGAAATTTCACAAGAGTTGAACAGTTACGGTGACGACCGAACTAGCTTTTGACGGAAACTCATGACTAGACCCGAAGTCAGGCGATCTCATTTCGTCCGTTACAATTAATAAAAATGCAAATATCTCGGTTAATATTCAGGACAGAGAATAAATTTATAGAACAATATTTATAGTAAATTTAATTTGCAATAAGATTGGTTCTATACAATTTTTTGACCCGATGTATGGTAACGGAGATATTTTGAATTTTCGAATATACCCCCTCTAAACCCCTCCTCCCACTAGTCCGTTTTCCGCCATTAACGAACTTGATGTGTCTTTTTACATAAAACGTTTAAATATCGAGTTTGGTAGCTATCAAACAAAAATTGCGACCGCTAGAGCGTTAACAGACATATATATATATATATATATATATATATATATATATATATATATATATATAATTTTGAAAGGACCTCATTTTCGTCATCTCCTGGGTAGGATCGATGGACATTTGAAGAAACTTTTTGAAAATCGCCTCATGAGTACGATCTCAATAGCTGATTTCCCTTAAGGGAAATCTGCTAAAAAAGAGGAGTAAACCCGAGGCGTAAGCTGTATGAGATGTAATGTTAACACAGATCATCAAATAAATAGGTTTGGAAGGCATTGATTCCACATACTTACTCCTTACTAGTTGCGGTAAAGGGGAGGAGAATAATTGGTAGATAGGTGGACTTGTAACACGAGTAGAATGGCCCTTAATGCTAGCCTCCGGCAACACCTTACACCATCACTTTATTACTATCCTAACCTCAATTTTTTCTTTCGAACCATCAGGCTTTTCACTCTCGTCTTAAACTGTAATTTGTATTATTAGAAGTTGTTTTTAGTATTGATGCCGAATTTTACTAATGGCTTCTGCCTGTATTGTGTTCATTGAGAGTTATTGAATTTATTCGAACTATCCAATGAAATAGTTATGACGAAATCTAGAGACGTTTCAGTATAGGAATAAATTCATGAGATACAAAAATCTTTAAATTTAAAGTGTACTCAAGGTAGAAGGGTTGTTGTTCGATTACTGCATAATCATCTAACACTATGGTTTTAGAGCTTTGGCTATTGAGGTTGCACTCATGACGAGATTTTCAAAAAATTTCTTAATGGCCATCAATCCTATAAAGAAGATAATGAAAATGGTATTCGTTCAAAACTATAAGTATATATATATACATATATATAATTTAATTATAGATTATATATAATATGTATTTAAATTATTTAATATAATTATTAGATTATTAAGAAACTTTTTGAAAATCGCGTCAAGAGTGCAACCTCAGTAGCCAGAGCTCTAAAACCATTGGGTTCGATGATTATAACTGCGGTATTCGAACAACAATCCTTCTACCTTGAGTACACTATATATATATATATATATATATATATATATATATATATATACTTATAGTTTTGAACAAATACCATTTTCATTATCTTATTTATAGGATTGATGTACATTAAGAAACTTTTTGAAAATCGCGTCATGAGTGCAACCTCAGTAGCCAGAGCTCTAAAACCATAGTGTTAGATGATTATAACTGCAGTAATCGAACAACAAACCTACTACCTTGAGTACAGTGTATATATATATATATATATATATATATATATATATATATATATACTTAGATAGGCATTATATACCTTTGAGATGAACTCCCGTTAACCAAGGAAGACCTGGAATGAGTTGTTCCCGGGGGGGGGGGGGGTGCTGACCTTGTGTCTGCCGGCAGGTGGGTGGGATCCAAGAGAGTCGTAAATCGTCAGTCCCGAGGGGCTTCGAGACTCCCGCTGACCGCAAGCACTGCTACACTAGCGCGCTCTGGTAGCGAATTCGTGAAATAATAGTCGCCCTTGGTGATGAACCTGCACCTTCAGCTTACTCATCGGTAGTGTATATATATTTATATATATATATTTTATATATATATATATATTTATATATATATATTTGTTGTTTTTTTGAAGGTTTGGTCAATGTTGGTGAAAAAAATATTAGTTTATGCCGATATTTCGAGAATATTATTTTCTCTTCTTCAGGGCTGTAAAAATACAGTTGCTACTTTATAATATTGCACATTGTTGTTAAATTAGAGTGTAACAGGAGGTGTTTATGCTATTTGTACTTACCAGGAAGTAAAAATAGCAGTTGGCAAGTAAAAATAGCATAAACACCTCCTGTTACACTCTAATTTAAGAACAAAGAGCAATATTATAAAGTAGCACCTGTATTTTTACAGCCCTGAAGAAGAGAAAATAATATTCTCGAAATATCGGCATAAACTAATATTTTTTTCACGAACATTGACCAAACCTCCAAAAAAACATCAACACCATATATAAATATAACCTGGTCGAAAACATCAACTTAAATATATATATATATATATATATATATATATATATATATATATATATATATATAGCTACTCCACATTGCTACGTTTTATGTAAAACTAAAGAAAAACTTCTTAAATGACTGAAATCGGACCAGTGGGGGGGGGGGGTTAGAAGAGGGAATTTCGAAAAATCGGAATAACTCCATTATTATACGTTAGATCTAAACATTGTATAGAACTAATATTATTTATAGTATTCAGTCTTCAGCCAATCCCCGCTCCTTCTCATTTCATATTAAACCGATTTTTTAGGAAATTGTGTAAATACAACTTGAAATTTTTGCTAGACATGAGATGTTTAGTAACGCGAACATACAAATGAGTTATATTCGAGTTATAGAAAAATGTATAAAACAGTTCTGACATCAACAAGATTGACTATATCGAATCGTTATAACGAAGGTATTTCTCTTGAACATTATGGCCATATTCTTAAACTCCACTTCTCCTGGTCAGAATCTGTCCAATAACGAACTTGATTTTGTTTTTCACGAAATTCTTAAATATCTAGTTTGGTAACGATCACTTAAGAATTATTATTATCACTAGAGCAATAGACATCTCCTAGGTAGGCCATTTGGATAGCAGAATTTCCTTAAGACATTTGCTAAAAAGAAATAAAAATACGTTAGACCTTCTCCTTGGAAATCAGTCATTTCCAGTTCACGGTTGCAATTTCGGGGTGTAAATATACCAGCTTATATTCCGCTCGATAAGATAAAACTTCCTTTTCTTCTTGATTAGGCTTCTAATTTTTCTTATCTCACTCAGAACTCGTTTGATTCTTTATGAATCTGGTGATTCTACGGCAAATTCCCATTGCTTCAAATTGATTATATACTATTTTGTGAAGAATTCAAAATTTTCTCCGGTAAAGAAGTAGAGTAAAAGTGAATGGCTGAAGAACTTTCAGTAACAATATTTATCTTACTAATTTATCTCTTTCAACGTGGACGACAAAGCACTTGGAAAGCACGCTTAACTGGGGCTTTTCTTCCTTCAGTCTCAAGTCTATCATTCTTTACAATAATGGTGTATTCAAGCTAATAAAAATGATTCTATTTTTCAATTGCGATATTTTTGAAGAAAGTATTCTTCTTCAGTACTAAAAAAGTGCTAAAAGAAACAAATGGCGGAATGTATAATGGTGGTGTAGTACCTTTCCCTTTTTTCTTTCTTTCAAGTCTCCTGAGGTTTTACACCAATATATGTAAATATTCAACCATACCAATATACTCATTAGGAAATTGCTCAGGAGTACCATTATAATATAGTCTTAAAAAGTAGTCACTTGATTATTGATGTACTATTATATTATCTTTCATGCTTATGGAACACTACACATTATGTACCGTTAACGAGATTAATAGTTGAAAGGAAAATTTACACGTTTAATCCTGATGAATCATTTGTGCAGAACACGCTCATTTACAGCAATCTTAAATGCCCCGTCATGGAACAGATATTTGTAAAACTCATATCATTCTCCGGCAAGGGGATGCGAATTCTACTGAAAACCCGATTGGCCACATCGTTACAAATACAATCAACGGGACTATTGTATAGTGTAATATATTATTTATCACTATGAGGAAAAGGGTAAAATGTATTAAAAATAACTTTATTCTTTGACTCCGCTTTATTAAGAATATATTCTTCATGTTTCGCGTTTTCTGTAATACTTCACCAGGAACATGGTATTAAACTAAAAAAGCCCGTCACGCAGCGGCTGCGTAAACTAAGCAGATTTCCCACGGGGAGGTTTACAATAGATAAATATACATACAGGTAACACTACCTTGAATGTTAAGTGAATAAATACAAACGGTAATGAGAAATCTTTCAGTCAATTTACAATAAAAGTTAGTAATCTCTAAAACGGAAAGTGGCTGATTTGTAAACAAACAGGCCATCCAACCTCGTAGATAGATAGACCAGAAAGACAATCAATTAGAGAAATATATCATAATATAACATATTAATTTTATTGAAAACAATTTACTAAAGCTAGTGCTGTAATTTGTAATGAATCAGAACCAGTTTTATCTTAATCACTCCAATGTTAGTAATCCAAGAACAAAAAAAGGGGGGGGGTGGTCAACAGAACGTATTTGCATATATATCTCACAAGAATAAAAGTTCAATGAAAACCGTATTTGGTATTTAGCCTTGTAATGAAGGCGTTCTTGATATAACAGCTTATTATTAATATGACACTAGTAGGAGTGGGGGTTACTCAAAGCGTAAAACAAAAAATCCAAATATCTCGGTTAATACTCATTATACGGAAAATATGTACTAAACAACGTTTATAGTATATTTAATTTTCAATAAGATTATCTCTATACAATGTTTCGATCGGAAGTATAGTAATAGAGATATTTCGAATTTTCGAAATTCCTCCCCTCTAAATCCTCCTCACCCTCGTCTGATTTCAGCCGTTAACGAACTTGATCTTTCTTTTTACATAAAACGACAAAATATCGAGTTTGGTAACGACTAATATATATATATATATATATATATATATATATATATATATATATATACAGTTTTGAACGGACCTCATTTTTCCACAGCAGTGTTGTTGGAAGTGAAGAATATTTTTACTTGGAGAGAGAAAAAGTCGTCCAATTCTTCACAAGTTTTTATTTCAGCGCTAAGCGCTTTCGAAGACTATTGCCTCCATCTTCAGACCTAATTTTGATTTCCAGATCACACTACCAGTCCTAAAACTTCTAGTAATATTAAAAACAAAAATCCTTTAATTGCAAGAAATAATTGGATCAGACAACTGAACAATTAATAGTAGAGTAAAGTTATTTAGTGACAATATTTTTTTGTACGTAGATATTTACGTAAATTTAGCAGGAAGAGGAACTTAACTACACTCTTATCACCGATGGCCAAAGCGCGACTGATGAGTTAAAGTTTAAGATCATGCCCCTGAAGAGGCGCTACAGGACATGCGAAACAAGTAGAACATATTCTTAATAAAGTGGAGTAAAAGTGTAGTGTTATTTTTTTAATTGACCCTTTGCCTCGTAGAGGTATATATTGAGTTATTTTTGGGATGATGCAATATCATATAAAGTATATATACCTCTTTATGTAATATCCTATCCTTTAGAATATAACTCGCACAATTGTAATCAACAACAATGAAATAAATGTTTTAAAATCTCTTTAAAATATATAGATTTTATTTTTTTCCTAGTATTATATATAGTTTACATTACATTTTAAGTAATTACTTATATTTAATTTTAAATTTATATCATAATTTCCATTTTGTTGCTTTGTTTGTTAAGTTTGTTTTAATCAAATTATCTCAGATTTTTCAATTTCTTTTCTTTTTTCCTTATTATAATATGTATCCATTAAAAAAGTGACAATGGTTGATGGCTTGCTATAAGAATGTACAAATATTCACTTATAAAAAGCAATAAACATTAATGAGTGTACAATGGTGTAGTGTAAATGAAGTGTGCAATCTTTCAGACTATCTCATAGCCTCATTCATCATGATTTGTCTATCTAAGGGGAATAAACTTCTGACTTTATAATTTATAGCCAAATGAAATTTATATGTAGGTCACGATTTGTCTACGTAAGAAACTGTTTATACCCAATGAAAGCTCCTGGTTTGAAGGGGCCATATTTATTTATATACATGGTATGTTTGTATACCAACAAACAACTTTATATATTCTATTTGTGTAATTTTAGAAATAATAATAGGTATTTCGTATATTGGTCTGTGTGTGTGTGTGTGTGTGTGTGTGTGTGTGTGTGTGTGTGTGTATAGGGTGATTACCGAGAAACTCATGTTTTTCAAATAACGAGTACTCAGGCAATTCAGCGTTTCCCAGTAATCACCTTATATATACGAGTATATACGTATATACATTTGTAAATAAATTCCTCCTTATTATCATAATATTAGAAAATATGTTAAAATTAATTCTGATTTTATTACCTTCTTGGCGCTATATAAATATGAATATATTTATTTGTCTTTAAATTAAAACACACACACACACACACACACACACACACCATTTCCATAAAATATTTCACCAATAAATCTTTCTCTGATTATTTGAGACTAGGTGAGATTGTCTTTTATTTTGTTTATTATTATTTACGTCCACTTTATGCTACTAGGCTAATTGGGACGGGTTATCT
The DNA here is from genome assembly GCA_019009955.1 of Riptortus pedestris. Classification (NCBI taxonomy): domain Eukaryota; kingdom Metazoa; phylum Arthropoda; class Insecta; order Hemiptera; family Alydidae; genus Riptortus; species Riptortus pedestris. The sequence goes on from CM032233.1 coordinate 80,525,557, forward strand.
ACGGGTTGCCGCCCTTTTCTAGACAGGGTGGGCTTAAGGAGTTTATTTAATGAGTCCGTCACTAAATACATTTCTACTGCCCAGAGCTGGAATCGAACCCGCCACTCTAGGTCTACCACGCAGGATTAAGACCAGGGCTGTCTTTTAAATTGTAGAAAATTACATAGTAAAGCAAAACAAAAACAGGAAATGTTTTTGTAGTTAATATTAATTCTTTTTATTGATTCGTTTCAGTGTTTAGAGAACCGTCAATATCCAAGTACCTTTAATGCGCAATAGAAGTCTAATTTGATTCTTGGAGTTGAGTTTTACATGTATATTTAATGATCACAGTCCCCAATTGTGTTTTTTGTATAGAACGAATAAAACAATATTAGTTTCATTTCTACATTTGGGGGCTCAGGTTTGCCATGTGAGTTAAAGCGTTTACCTTAATCTCACATGGTAAATAAACCTTGAGTGGCGAGTTCGATTTTTGGCTGGGCAAAGGAAATTATTTAGTGACGAAATTCATTAAATAACATCCTTAGTCCCACCCTGGCAAGAAAAGAGTGGTAGCCTGTAGATAGCCCGTCCTAATTAGCCTGAGTTGCAAAAAGTGGACGTTAATAAATAGTAATAATAATAATTTCTACATTTTCCAACACCTGTAAATTTCATGTCACACACAAGTAACTAGTTCAGAAACGGAATTCATATTTAGGAACCCATCCGGCATAGGTAATAGACAAGCCCTTATAATTAAAGTGGTGCCCATCTCTCCTCGTTGAGTTTCACTTCCGAAGGCAAACCGAAAAAAAAGTCTGTAATAGTCCAAACTCCTTCAAATCAAGTGAGTTTTCGTTCTTGTTTTTTTTTCCTTCTCTTCATGGCCTCATTGGTATCGGACGGGCGGCTGCCCTGGAATGCGAGGAAAGCAGGCTCCCGGGGGGCAAGCTTGGAAGGGGAGGAGGGTACCTCACAGCTAGTAGCTCTATAAAAACAAGCTATTGAGGAACAGGTAGACCCTAGATAGCCCTGACCTAACTCTAGTACCCCAGTCACATTACTTAGCCTTGGCCCCTAACATATTCTGTCTTCTTCAGGTCAGGCAGGTGTAGCTGGAGATCGTAACTGAGCACGATATGGGGACTGGGGTAGATGAACAAGTTTAGAAGAGAGATAATAATGACTTCCCTTCGATAATCATGCCCCAAAACAATACTGTTTGAAAATCGAAACTTGAGGTTCCTTTACAGAAGTAGTACAACACATTATCATAAAACAAGACAAGACAATAGTATGCCAGAAATCCTCAACCACAAACATAAACATTTCCAGAGCGCATCATTACCAGGAGTAAAACTCTTCATCGCCCTGCCTAAATGTGTTAAATCTGTTAAAAAATATTCTATTTTTACAAATAAATTAAAAAACTTCATGTCTGAAAGATTTTTTTATACACCAGATGAATAATATCAAATTTGTTCAGTTATTGAATAAAACTACAAAATATTTGTCGTAGAAAATCGTTCAAAAAATAATTTATGATCAGGTACATTGTCGCTTTCTCATCATTTGTAAAGCATGTCATTCTTTAATATATTTAGGACAAATAAAAAAGCATGCCTATAAATTAAAAATGCATGTTATTTATTTAGAGTGGTATTGAGACTGTTAACGAAATTAATTTACTAGATGTAATTGTTAAATTGATAAATTTTATAAAATGTATTCATGGAGTTTGAGTTATTTTTATGAAGAATGTATTATATAAGTATAAATGTAATTTAATATGTAAAGAAATTAATTGGCATAATATTAATACATTTTTAAATAGAAAACCAAAATATTTGGCGTATCCTGCTATGTTTTTTTAACATTTAATGGAAATAAATAAATGTTTATTTCATTTCAAGACAGATAGAACGAAAATACATTAGGGTCAAGAGCCCTTTCTTTCAGGCATATTTCATTGGTATTAGCAGATTTCCCATACGGGAAATCAGCTATTGAGATCGTACTCATGACGCAATTTTCGAATTTTTTCTTCAAATGTCCATCGATCCTACCTAGGAGACGAAAATGAGGTCCATTCGAAACTGATCTATCACTTTCGTTACCGCTCTAGCGATCGCAATTATTGTTTAATCGTTACCAAACTCAATATTTAGTCGTTTTATGTAAAATGAAAGGTCAAGTTCGTTAACGGCTGAAATTAGACCAGGAGAAGGGAGTGTTTAGAGGGGAGGAATTTCGAAAATTCGAAATATCTCTGTTAATATACGTAGGATCGAAAAATTGCATAGAACTAATCTTATTGAATATTACATTTATCATAAATATTGTTATATACAACTATTCTCTATACCGAGTATTAACCGAGATATTGGCATTTTTCAGTATTCAGCCTTCAGCAAACCCCCGCTCCTACTCATGTCATATTAACAATAAGCTGTTATTAAACCACTTAATTGCAAGGTTAAATACCAAATATTACATTCATTGAACTTTTACTTTGTGAGATATATGCAAATACGCAACCAAAAAACTATTAAATTCTATAGCTAGGTCGTTATTGGTATATGGAGCACTAGTTTGGAGCCTTAGATACTTCAATTACCTCGAGCAAGCAGAAACAAACTTTTACAAACATCTATTTCAGCTTATTAGAAACACTCCTAACTACATCATTAGACTAGAAACAGGCTCGGATTTTGTATCAACTCATATTAAGAAATCAACCCTTCAGTGATTGTGTAAAATATTATCAATGGGCAGAGAAAGATTCCCTAGGATCTGCTATAATAGGCTCCTATTATTAGATCAGAGTCCGACAAATATTATCAGATTTAATTGGGTATCTCAAATTAAAAACCTACTAAACTCTTTAAATTTCATTGACATCTGGCTTACTCAAGACAAAAACTTAATTCAATTACACATTAGCTCAATATTAGAAGCATACCAAAGTAAATTACTTTCTATAGACTTTGAAAAACTCCAAATTTCAAATTATAGTCCGTTACAAAAGGCAATTTCCACAACTACCGGTTCACCTCAGGAATTTCTAACTATAGGTTTGCCATTCCAAATCGTAAAAACCATTGCACAGCTAAGAACGTCAAGCATCTATTGTATAAAGTTTTCAATGAAAAATGTATTCTATAGTATTAGTCCAAAAGAAATTTGTACATTGTGTAACTTAAATATGTATGAAGACATTTATCATATAATGTTTCATTACCCTATTTACTCCCCTTTCAGAGAACAGTATTTACCATTCATCAAACAGCCAGCAGATAATTCACAACTTCATAATATTCTAAATAATGCAACTAGAGAAGTATATATTAACATTTTTAAATATTTAAGAAATAGTCTCAAACTTCGCGAATCTTCTCTGATTTAACATTATTAAATTTCTCTTCTTCTCTTAATTGTTTTGTTTATTTAGTACTGTTATACCTACCTATTAGTAAATTCTTGTCAGTTATACTCAATTCTAGTTTGTAAAAATATGTTTATATATAAGCTACTAACATAGAAAAACTAACTTCATTATATAAGGCCAACTCCTTGCTATAAGGAAAATCCTTGTAAGCAATAAATAAAATAAATAGATATATGCAAATACATTCTGTTAACTCCCCCCCCCCACCTGCTTTTGTGCTTGGATTACTAAAATTTGAGTGATTAAGATAAAACAGTTCTGATTCATTACAAATTACAGCACTAGCTTAAGTAAATTGTTTTCAAGCAAGTTAATATGTTATATTCTGATATATTTCTCTAATTGTTTGCTTTCCGGTCTATCTATCTATTCAGCGCTACGAGGTTGGCTGGCCTGTTAGTTTACAATTCAGCCACTTCCTGTTGTAGAGATTATTAACTTTTATTGTAAATTGACTGAAAGATTTCTCATTACCGCTTTGTATTTATTAACATTCGCGGTAGTGTTACCTGTATGTATATTTATCTATTGTAGACCATCGCGTGTGGAATCTCCTTAGTTTACGCAGCCCCTGCGTGACGGACTTATAGTACTTTTAATTTGTTAAATATGGCATACGGTGGAAAAACAGAAATACTATTAAAAACTCTAGGGGCTGCCTAAACTAAGGAAGGTATAAACTTGCCTAAATGAAACTCAAATAAGACAGCTCATTTAACCTATTTGTCTCTATTTCTCCATTGATAGGAACCTTATATTATCAGAATTTAAATAATATTGGAGATGAGATGCTTAGTAATTATAAGAGCTTGATGTGAAATTCACATGAATAAAGCGACGAGTGGGGGGTTTACTGAAGGTTTACCGAAAAAAAAACTTTAATTATATTGAGGGCATTTTTTGTCACTGAATTGCAAAATGTAGAATAGTTGTTTTCTATTGTAGGAAATGACATGTTTTATAAGATTGGTTATATAACATTTTTTGATGCTATGTATTACAAAAGAGATATAAACTGTTTTTTTATTTTACCTCATCTCTAGCCCTCGCTCCTTCTGGCCCATTTTTTGCCAGCAATGAAATTGAGTCTTGGTTTTAAATTATACTATTAAATATCGAGTTTAAAAAAGAAATAAATAAAAGTCTTTACAACTGAAGTTTTAACACACATACACGTTGTCTTTTTACGTGTGTAAATTTGAAAGGATCACACATTCGTCATTTAGTAGTTAAGATCGGGCCACGTTTGATATAAGTTTTGAAAATTGTCTAAGGCGTGTAGCCTCCATTGATGAATTTATTTCAGGGAAATCTGTTCAAATATAGGAAGCCCTTTATCCAAGGACCAGCGCCTATTGGCGAGATTCTCTTAGCGTTGGAGTGACCTCTAGATAAATTGATCCAAAATTGAATTCTTTATTTCCCCCTTAGTAAGAAACTCATGCAAACTTGAAATTTAACCTAGTCTAAGTCTTAGCTAGAACTCCGTCGAAGTTTGAGTTACTGCAAATCATATAGAACAACGCTAGAAAGTAATTACATTAACAAGATTGAAATGGATATATATTGAATATTGAAGCACGATTGGTCTCAAGAGTGGTGACATTTATCACCATGATTATTTGGCAGGTCTATAACTTATCCAATTGTTTCTATTTTATTCTATTTTCATGTTTCCCAATCAGTTGCCTATTAGCAGATTTCACTTAAAGCAAATCAGCTACTGAGGTCGTACTCATGATGCGACTTTCGAAAAAATTCTTCAAATGTCCATCGATCCTACCCAGGAGATGATGAAAATGAGGTCCGTTCAAAATTATATAAAGTCCGTCACGCAGGGGCTGCTTAAACTAAGCGATTTCCCATGTGAAGTTTTTCAATAGAGAAATCTGCGTACTGGCAACACAACACCACTGTGAGTAAATACAAACGGCAATGAGAAATCTTTCATTTAATTTTAATAAACTCCAAACGGAAACGGCTTCTGAATTGTAAATACATAGGTCTACCAACCACTCAGAGCTAAACAGAGAGAGATAGACATATTCTTCATAGGAAAGAAAAACAAATACTGATAAACATCTGAATATAAATGTTAACGCTCTAGCGGTCGCAATTTTCGCTTGACCGTTACCAAACTCCATATTTAAACGTTTTATGTAAAAATCAAGTTCGTTAACGGCTGAAATCGGATTAGTGGGAGGGGGGGGGCGTTTATAGGGAAGGATTTTCGAAAATTCGAAATATCTCCGTTTCTGTACATCGGATCGAAAAAGTGTATAGAACTAATCTTATTGCAAATAAAAAGATCTATAAATGTTGTCATGTAAATGTTTTAATTATCTTTAACATTAACCGAGATATTTGCGTTTTTTAGTTTTCGGCCTTCAGTAAACCCCCACTCCTACTCATGTCATGTCAACAATACGCTGTTATATTATGAAGCAGTTTATTTGAAGCCTAAATAACAAATATTGTTCTCATTGAATATTTACGTCATGAGATAAATGGAAATACGGGACGAAAGTGGAAAATCTGCTTAGATAACGCAGGCCCTGCGTGACGAACTTTCTTTTATTACACACAAAACTTCGTGTTTACTTCCTCTAAGGTTTTCACTCAAAGACTGTCTTTGAAATCTACTTTTGTCCCTTAGAAAATGTGCTATAAGGCCTTTATTAATTTAACCGCCCTTATAAATTAGTTATATAATGAAATTATGTTTCTTTATTTAAACTAAATTTAAATAAAATAATTTCACACGCCAAATTATATCAAGAGTATATACTATTATAGCGTGCTGTAATTGTCAGTTACTCAGAGCCGCTATTTAAATTTGGGCTTGCAATAGGTTTCATTCAAGGATAAGGGCAGTGACTCACTGCCAGTGGGCCTCCTACAGCCTGCATTTCCACATTGACAAAGGCCATGCTCAACATCCATTAGCCATTGAAGGCGAGAGCTACTCCTTCTGCCTCCTTTACCTCCGTACAAAATTTTAATTTTAGCAGATTCCCTTTTGGGCAAATCGGTTGTCGCTGGATCGGAGGTTGTACTCAAGACGGGAATTCCGAAAAAAAATCCACAAATGCCCATCTATCCTACCCAGAAGATGACGAACATGAGTTCCTTTCAAAATTATATATGTATATAAATATATATATATATATATATATATATATATATATATATTATCTTTTATATTGGAGAAAATTAAAACTTCAAAATATCTCCATTACTATGAGTCGGATCGAAAATTGTATTAGCTAATCTTGTAAGTTAAACGAGAATTTTGCATTTTTAGAAAATTTTCAGAAATCGGCTATTGAGGTTGTACTCATTTTGAACAATTTCCTCAATTGTCTCCAGTAGATGACAAAAATGAGGTCCTTTCAAAATTATGTGTGTGTATGTATATATATATATATATATATATATATATATATATATATATATATATATATATAGTATATATTTGTCTGTTACCGCTTTAGAGGTCGCAATTTTTGTTAAATCTTTAAGAAACTCGATATATAAGCGTTTCATTTGAAATTTAACATCAAGCGTTAATGGCTGTAATGGAGAGGGGGGGGGGTTAGAATAGTGGGATTACAAGTGTGGTATACCAGCACGTGGGAAATCTGCTTAGTTTACGCAGCCCCTGCTTGACGGACTTTTTAATTTTCAGCTCTCAGTAAACACTCACTCTTAGCCGTCGCACGTTAAGCGAATACATCATGAAACCTCTTAATTGAAGGGTAAATACCAAATTTTGTTTTCTACAGATCTTTTTGAAATGAATATTTAATTTCTTGACTTGAAAATGTTTATTTGATCTTTACCATACTCGATATTTAACCGCTTCATTTATCACTAAAGATCATGCTTGTTAATGGTTGAAGTCTAACCAGGAATAGTTGTGGGGTGGGGTTAGAGGAAGAGGGGAATTCAAAAAAATTAAAATATCCTCGTCATTGTGGGTCAGATTGAAAATTGTTAAAGAACCAATCTTATTAAACTATTTGAACATTTTTGTTCAATAAATTTTTCCGTAACAAAAATATTAAGTGAGTTATTCGTATTTTTTTGTTTTGATTCTTCAGTAAATCCCTATTTCTACTCATAGGATTTTTATTTTAGAAATAGAGAATATATGGTGAGATGAAATTAGTAGTGAGTGATACCATCACGTTACATATCCACGTAGTCACAGAAGTCGTTTTCGGAAGCCATCGTTTTAAATTCTATGAATGAGAAAAGAATGTTTTTCAGGGTCTTGGGCTAACTTTGGTTTTAGGTGTAAGTAGTGTAGTCCTGATGAGGCGTTGAAGTAGAGGCCGCGAAACATGTAGACTTTAATAAAGTGAATTAAGGAGAATTGTATTTCTATGAGTTCTGACACTGTGCCTACGAGTGACATTTGAGGCGATCAGAATAATAGTGGCCTAACCCCAAAAAGTAAGATTTGTGTTAAACCAAGTTGGTTGGGCCATATATATTTTTCAAAGACCGCCAAAACTGTTAGTTAAAAACAAACTGCTGCTGCCATCTAGTGAAAAAACTTAGAAGGTTGCTTAGGCCACTAATATTTCATGGAACACATTATTCAGCAACATATGCTATGGTAAGTCAAATAAGAAAAATTTGAGGGTTGGGCCACTATAATTCTGAGCTCCTCATTTGATCATTGTTGTTGTGTCAATGGTGAATCACGCTATGGTTTAGTACTTGGAATGTATGTATAGTCATTGGACACCGCTACATCCTGTTTATTATCTATATAATTTAAAGATTTTTTTAGTGGTTACTTCTGATTTAATGTTGGGAGGCTTTTTGAAGGAGAAAGAAGGCCAGGTAACAAACATGTAAGTCATGAGAGGAAATATTTCATATTACAATCAATGAATAAATAAATAAAAATAATTGTTTTGATATCTATAAAAATCTTCTCGTACCGCAACGCACTACCACGACAACTATGATATTGGCAAGCATGTCTTAATAGACATGCCTAGCAGATAAAATCATAAATAACTGAACTTCATAGACATTTTTTACCTGGTGGTAATGAAGTCAATTGGGAAAAATTGATCATTGAAGAAATGACTGAATATTGAACGACGGATTTAATTTAAATGCGAACACGGAACTGCTTAAATGTTTAATACTTTACCGTTTTTCCGTTGATGAGCCTATAGTTCTAAGTTTTGTTTGTCATGTAAAGAAACAAAAGTCCAGACCACTTAATTAATATCTATCCCTGAAAGTCCCTCTTTCTTAGACGTTAAAACAATGTTTCACAGTGGATAATTGTGTCCACTAAATCAAAATCATTTACTTGAGTCCTTTGTATCCATTCATCTTACTTTAATAATGAGAGAAATAAATTAAATGTATTTATCTCTGAAGTTACGTTATTTTCTGTGAAGCGTACCAGAGATGTTTATATTGTGTAGACCAGGTAGGGCAACCTTTGGCATGTTGTGGACCAAACTTTAATGTGCAAATACGTTCGCCGGCCGCTTTTAATAGTAGTGCATTTTAAAGTAGTGTTCATATTCTTTAACGATAGATATCAGACATGAAAGTAAAACGACTATGTAATTATAATTCAATTCATTAAAATAACAAAATGAAATAAAACAAAATACAACATTAAAATTAAATCGTAAAATTTGGAATTATTAACGAAAGTTAAATAACGACACCAAAATCAATGAGCTTGCATTTGGGAAACTAATCCATCGACGAAAAGAATTTTTCAAATTATCGTCAGTCAGCCTTGTACGATGTTTTGAGTTATTAACTTTCATCAATGAAAAGAACTGTTGGCATTTATAAGTACTGCCAAACGCACAAATCTCTCCTCATCTTCCTCATTTGGAGTAGGTAGTGTAATATTTTTCTTTAATTGGGTTTTTCAAAATGTCTCACTGGCCGGATCAGACCTTACTGCGGGCACCGGGTTGCCCACATATGGTGTAGACAGTCAGGGAGTATCTCATAATGATCAAATCCACTTGACAATTTTATTTTATTTATTTTGTATGAATGATTTAAAATGTCTGCTAAAAATTAAACTTTTAGACATTCTAATTCCTAAATATAATCCGTTGAAAGGGAATTGGTACAGTCACCGATAAAGGACAATTAAATATATTTAGGAACATAATTAGTAATTTCAAATAAGCTTTGTTACAATAGCGTTAATTCAGAGCTCTTGACACTTAATCTTAGCCATTTAATGTGCTGAGAGGGGTACCATACCGTTATAATGAACTTACGGAGACAAGAAAGTGAGTTTTCACTAATAAATTAGGGAATACGAGTGGGAATGCTGTGCTGGAATGATTGTGGCTGAAGATGACAGGACTCTCAAAGCCGACAAGGCAGATATGCCAGGCACTCCTTATAGAACCAGCCAAGTATGTCAGGAGTATGAGTCGAAGGTTTGGAGAAATAAAGGGGATTAGTCCACGATTTATATTTTTTTCACGCGAGGACATTTTTAGAACACTTGAAACCCAGTTACCTTTTTACGAAAATTGTTATTTATTTAGTGTGAGCGAAAAGTCTTGCCAATCCTTCACTGAGACTTCTAATTAAATAACGGGTTTCAATATAATTTAATATAACACTTAGACAAGTAGTCTACAAATTCTTTCAATTTTGCAATATTTAGCCGTATGACAATCTCAGGTTTTGAACACTTAATTCACTTTCAAAAATACACGAAAAACATAATTAGTACTACCATTGCATTAATAGATCAATCGTTTTAATAGAGAATCACCCATAACATTTAATCTCTGGTGAGTTGGTTGAGCACACCACGTGGACTCATAAGTACATATTCATGCATTATAAAACTAATGGGATGACATTCATTCATTGTGAACTAATTATATAGTAAGGGCTTTCGAAAATTAGATAACTTACTACTTTCCTTTTTATGAATTTAAGCCATTTGATTTCTAACTTTAATTTATAACCAATTATTGATTTTTTCGATTTAGCCTTTACGATAAATGTTTAATTTACCCATTCATATTTTATGTGTTTATTCTTTAAGTTATTATTTATTTAGCATGAATGTCAACTGCTAGATTTCTGTATTTAAATATGACGATAGTAATCATTCTGAATGATGTAGATCACTTGGCTTTTGGCTATAAAACGTTTAATTAAGTCAGACAATTATATACACTTTTTAGACATAAAATTTAATTTATACAACAAAATAGTTGTAATTTACAAAATATTTGTTTCTGCTGTTTATGAAATAAATCGTTGTATATATAATGAAATAAGGAGGAGAAGTGAAGCGGTGTTGATGAAATTGGTAGAGATGTTTGTATGACTACAAAAAAAATGGCGGTAAAATAAATATGACGTTTAAAACTCAGAGTGGGGCCTGAAACTATCATGGCAATATTGGAGGTGGAAGTGGTAATCGTATATTACATAAAATAATTCATATAGTGTAATAAAGAATAATGAATAAATATAGAATTATTCATTTTATAATGTTGGCAATAGAATATTCAAAGTTTCCTCGACTAATGACTTATTTTTAGTATTTAAAAAGATTTGAGAGTATGTTGTCATACCTGTTGATGGAGACCATCGTCACTGGCTGATGATCGAGTACAGCTGGCATTGTGCTTTCGATGCGATGGCACCATCTTCAAGCCTGTCAAAATTTGTAATTTATGCTGGCGGTTCTAACCCTTTGTTTGAATTTCAGAGTATATTTCATTTCGTTTTCACTTCCGTCTAACTAGATACGACTAGAAATTTATATAAATTGGCGAAAAGGTGGCCCATTTTATTTGCAATTTGTTTTGGATTGAACACTATGGTCTAATAGCATTTAGATAATTTAGATTGGCATGAATATTAATTGTTTCAGAAGGGCCAATACATGGAAAATAAAACATTACAACAAAACGTAGGGACGAGGTAGAGGAAAAAATGTCTTAATTCTTTGGGATTTATTTCTTTACTATATTATTAATATATCTTTATTCGCAGAATTTTTCCACTACAATAATTTTTAAGATGAATATAAAATAATACTACCATCCAAAATGTAAACCAAACCAAGAAGTATACTAATTTTTAAGTTCTAAAGTCTCCATCCACTACCTTGAGAAAGCTGTAGATAAATAAGGTGCATGTTCAATTCCAATAAGGGATGATTTTTGGGATGGCCCAGTTCCCAGTAGTCCCAGTAGTGGCAATGTAGTTGGTCGAGTTTGGCCTCCTATCATCAAAACCTTAGCAAATCTTCGATAATGTATATATATATATATATATATATATATATATATATATATATATACATATACATATACTTGGCTGTTAACGCTCTAATGGTCACAAATTTTATTTGTTCGTAACCACGAAATATAAGTATGTAATGTAAAACTAAAGAAAATGTTCGTTAAACGTGAGGAGGAGTATGAAAAATATCTCCGTTAGTATGAGCCGGATCGAAATATCGTATTATAACCAATCTTTTTAGTAAATTTAATTTTCTATAAATGAAGTTCTGCACACTTCATCCCTGTCGTGAATGTTAATCGAGGTTTTTGTATGTTTTAAATTACAGCCGTCAGTAAGCGCTCACTTTTGGTTACCGCACTTTAAGAATAAGCGAATATACCATGAAGTGCCTTATTCCAAGCTTAAATACCACACATTCTTTTCATAAGATCTTTAAAAGGAAAAATACATGAAAATGCGTTGTGTGTTTAGGTCATCAAAAGAGATTTTAATTCTTGATTTGAAAATGTTCAATTGATCTATACCACACTCGATAATTAACCCTCTCATTCAATACTAAAGCTCATAATCGTTAATTGCTGAAATCGGACCAGAAAGGGGAGGGTTGGTTAGAGGGGAGAAAATTCGAAAATTCAAAATATCAACGTTATTATGAGTCGGATTGAAAAATGCCATAGAATATATCGTGTTAAACTATGGATGCTCTACAGTTATTGTTGTATACATATTCTTGTAACTGAAATATTAAGAGAGTTATTCGTACTTCTTATTCGTAACAGCCTTTCTGCTCGTCTGAGTTTTATTTTAAAAAAAGTCCATCACGCAGGGGCTGCGTAAACTAAGCAGATTTCCCACGTGAAGTTTTACAATAGAGAAATTTCACGGGAGTCGAACAGTTACGGAAACGGCCGAACTAGCTTTTGACGGAAACTCCCGACTAGACCCGAAGTTAGACGATCTCATTTCGTCCGTTACAATTAATAAAAATACAAATATCTCTGTTAATAATATAGATAGATAGTAAAACCATGTACATAACAACATTTATAGAACATTACATTTGCAATAAGATTGACTCTATACATTTTTCGATCCGACGCATAATAACGGAGATATTAAGAATTTTCGAAATTCTCCCCCTCTAAACCCCCCTCGCACTGGTCCGATTTCAGCCGTTAACGAACTTGATCTTTATTTTTGTATAAAAGGATTATATATCAAGTTTCGTAACGATAGGACATAAATTACGACCGCGGTAACAGACAAATATATATATATATATATATATATATATATATATATATATATATATATGTATATATATATATACAGTTTTGAACGGACCTCATTTTCGTCATCTCCAGGGATCGATGAACATTTGAAAAAAAATGTCGAAATCTCGCGTGTTGAGTACGACCACAATAGCTGATTTCCCTTGAGGGAAATCTGCTAAAAGGGGAAACGAAAAGAAGGGCTGAGAATGGAGGGAGTAAGAGAGGGGCGAAGGGGTAAGGAAAGTGGGAGAGAAATAGGCCGTGACTGATCCCCTCGTAGCCTGTGTATTGAAGTCATTTGAAACCGTTAACCTGTCCAACACCCTCCCTCCCATCACACCCTCACTTATTCTCTAAACTCTTTTACTGCTCCCTTTTAGCAGATTTCCCTTAGGGGAAATCAGCTATTGAGGTCGTACTCATGACGCGATTTTCGAAAAATGTCTTCAAATGTCCATCGATCCTACCCAGGAGATGACGAAAATGAGGCCCGTTCAAAACTATATATATATATATATATATATATATATATATATATATATATAATTGTGCTGACGTTTTCGACCAGGTTGTATTTATATAGGGTGTGATATTCTTCTCGGAGTTTTGGTCAATGTTGGTGAAATAAATCTTAGTTTATGCCGATATTTCGATAATCTTTATTTTCTCTTCTTCAGGGCTGTAAAATTACATGTACTACTTTATAATATTGCACTTTGTTATTATATATTATTGTAAAAGGTTTTTTTTTCTTATTATTACTTACCAAGACTAAATAATCTATAAACTATTATACATTCTTATTGCACTATGACTAGGGTTATAGTAACCTTCCTTGTTTTGTTTACATAGCAGGGTCACAGCCTTTTGTATGTTTTATATATTTATAGTATGGTGTCTTTGTTTTTTAAAATATATTAACTATATTAATATAACTACAGTACAACAATTATAATATAGTTTAACAAACAAAGACACCATACTATAAATATATAAAACATACAAAAGGCTGTGACCCTGCTATGTAAACAAAACAAGGAAGGTTACTATAACCCTAGTCATAGTGCAATAAGAATGTATAATAGTTTATAGATTATTTAGTCTTGGTAAGTAATAATAAGAAAAAAACCCCTTTTACAATAATATATAATAACAAAGTGCAATATTATAAAGTAGTACTTGTAATTTTACAGCCCTGAAGAAGAGAAAATAAAGATTCTCGAAATATCGGCATAAACTAAGATTTATTTCTCCAACATTGACCAAAACTCCGAGAAGAATATCACACCCTATATATATATATATATATATTTGTCTGTTACCGCGGTCGCAATTTTTGTCTTATCGTTACCAAACTTGATATATAATCGTTTATAATTAACTTGATATATAATATATTAAATATCATTTCGTTATCATGACAGGTGTTATAACATTTTATTTATTCTTACATCTTGTTTATTTTATGTGCAAATATACGAGTATATATACAGGGTGGTCCGCGGGAAACTGACAGTTTTAAAATAGTAACTACTCTGTTAGTTTTGAAGACAGACAAATTTTATTTACACTCAAAATAAAGCTGAATTTATGCCATTTTTAAAATATACATTACTTTTTTTTTTAAAAATAACATCACTTAAATGGCGGCCAAAACCAAGTCCTTATGTATGGATACGTTTTGTTGTGGTCTTACTCAGCCCAAGTTCAGTTGCATGACGTCTAGCAGAACGGCAGGGACTGCGCAAAATCGCCTCTCTGACTCTGTCCAGGTTTTGTGGCGAGCGTGCCGACCGAGCAGGGCCAGGTGGCATTGTTTTTATAACAGAACCCGTGGATCTAAATGAATTTCTCCCCCTTAGAATGGTATTCCTACTCGGTATTTCACCATGGCGTCCGATATGAAAATAACGCCTGAAACATCGTTGAGTTTCAACTACTGATTCACCACTTTTTATAAATGTGTCGTATGCAAACACGCAATGACCATTCGTCCACTGCGGCATAATGACGACTGAATGGCAGGCGGTGGGGAGTCGAGTGAACTTGACGGTGCGTTTCCCCCTCCACTAGCCGCCAAGTACTGCGCGGTTCAAAACCGTCCGTTTCCCGTGGACCACCCTGTATATTAAGGTTTTCTTCATATGTTAGTATTCTGGCATTCTAATTGGGTGAGTTGAGTAATTAGAGATGTGATTAAATGACTAGAGAGTGTTAAGGGAGAAAATACATGTGCGTTAATTAATTGGAATATAAATTATTTGTGACAATAAAAAAATAAATGGAGTGAATGTTGGCACTTCTGGTGATTTGGAATATTTGTCAGTTCTGTTGGACCCTGTTATCTTGAATATCCAAGTGCTTTCCATTCAAGCCCATTCTCCTCATGACAAATGTGTCATCGATTTTACCTACTTGTTTGTAGCAATGAACAATGACTATCCAAGTAGTGTCAAATTGCTTTGTTGTTAGAATCTACTATCGTAATAGGTTTTGATCAGTGTGATTCACGTCCTTACATTCTTTATGCAATGAAGTATTATCAAACATCTAAACAATATAGTTGTTTTGTATACTTTTATACATTTCCGGCACCATATAAATTTGAAATAGAAGAAGCGTCACGCTTTTTCACTTTCTATTTGTTTTGGTCAAACGTACGGCTGAAATCTCGGTACTCGATTTTCAGGTACGGTTGATTTTACTGTTCCCTGCATTTTGGGTCTTCCCAAGAAACTAAGGAGTCCCACATAAATGGGGAAATCACGCGAATCTATGTTTGTCCTTAGATGAATACGTACAAATATGATTAAATAAGTCCGTCATGCTCGGACTGCGTAAACTAAGCAGATTTCCCAAGTGCTTGGATGGCACCCTGATAAGTAAATCTGCGATGGCTTGAAGTGGGGATTTAATGACGGCTGAAAACAACTACGCCTTAATATTTGTGTGAAAACACGTAGAGCACAACATTTGTTAATCATCATAAATTTAACAAGATGGTTCTATAACATTTTCCTATCCAACTCATAATAATGAAGATCTATTTAATTTTCGAAATCCCCTCCCCCTTCCTATTCCCGTTCCAATTTCAACCATTAACGAATATGACCTTTAGCGTTGACTGAAACGGAAAAATATGGAGTATGGTATATATTGAATAAACATTTTCTAGTCAAGAAATAAAATCATAATCAGTGATGCCATGACACGTATTTGCCTGTATCTCATATAGTAACGATTTGTTGAAAACAATATTTAGTATTTAAACTTGGAATTAAACGTATCATGATATAAACGATTTTTCGATCAAACTTTTATATCTTTTTGTCTCTCTAACCCCCCTTCCCCCCTGTCCAATTTCAGTTTCAGAATATATATATATATATATATATATATATATATATATATGTTGTTGTTTTTTTTGGAGGTTTGGTCAATGCTGGTGAAAAAATCTTAGTTTATGACGATATTTCGAGAACTTTATTTTCTCTTCTTCAAGGCTGTAAAAATTCAGGTGCTACTTTATAATATTGTACATTTTTGTTAAATTAGAGTGTAACAGGAGGTGTTTGTGCTATTTTTACTTACTAAGACTAAAGATACATAAAAACTACTATACATATTGCAATTGGGTTACTGGTTACAGTAACCTTCCCTGGTCAGTTTACATTGAGCAGGGTCACAGCCTTATGTTTTTGTATATCTATAGTATATTGTCTTATGTATAGATAAGGGTAAACACATAAGGCTGTGACCCTGCTCAATGTAAACTGACCAGGGAAAGTTATAGTAACCAGTAGCCCAAGTAGTCTTAGTAAGTAAAAATAGCATAAACACCTCCTGTTACACTCTAATTTAACAACAATGTGAAATATTATAAAGTAACACCTTAAATATTACAGCCCTGAAGATTAGAAAATAAAATTCTCGATATATCGGCATAAACTAAGATTTTTTTCACCAACATTGACCAAACCTCCAAAAAAACAACAACACCATATATAAATATAACCTAGCCGAAAACATCAACGCAATTATATATATATATATATATATATATATATATATATTAGCAAAAATATTGAAATATTAGGATTGAAGGTAAGTGTTTGCCCCAGCTGGAGCCAATGCTGAATGTATCGCCGGACTGTATGACAGAAGTCGCGTAGCTCAAATCAGTTGGAAGGAGAACCTTGCTCTAATCTACTCATTTAAAAGTCCGTCACTCATGGGCTGCGTTAACTAAGCACATTTCTCAAGTGCGTCACGTGTTTCCATTTAGCTCAAAACGAAAAGTTCAATGAGACGGTATTAAGGCTTCAAATAAAGTGCTTCATATTATTACAGCTTATTGTTATGACATGAGTAGGAGAGGGGGTTGGGGTTTACTGAGGGCCGAAAAATAATAAAATGCCATTATCTTGGTTAATAATCAAGATAGTAAAAAAACGTATATAACAAAACTTATAGAAAATTACATTTGCAATAAGAGTGATTCTATAAAATTGTTCGACCCGACGCATAATAACGGAGATATTTCGAGTTGTTGAAATTCCCACCTCTAAACTCCCCTCCCTCCGTCCTGTCCGATTACAGCCGTTAACCAACTTGATCTTTATTTTTATATTAAACGTTTAGATATCTATTTTGGTTACGACCAAATAAAAATTACGACCGCTAGAGCCTTAACAGACACACACACACACCCATATATATATATATATATATATATATATATATATATATATATATATATATATATATATAAAATTTTGAACGGACCTCATACGCCCTTAATTATTCCCATTCCTGCAGCGAGAGGTTATAGATGCACTTCTCAGGGTCACTTCAGCTGCTACTGTTGTTTCATATGAAATTTTATGGTGTAATTGAACAATGCCCACAGGGTTCCTTTCATATTAATTTATTCATTAGTCTCAATAATAAAATTTGCGGGTATTTGAATGTTGCTTAAACCTACTACAGGGTTCCATTCCTTCCAAGCACCCCACCAAGGTATTTCAGTCTTATCTGTTGGGCAAATAACATTCTTTGACATGGCACCTGGTTCTCCATGTCTCCCGATCATGAGCGAATTCATGAATGACAGAAGACTGTTAAATATATGTAACTCCTGATAAGGTCTCGCAACAGGCAAGGAATTAATGAAGAGAATTTGCTGTAAGAAAAAGGATTTGTCAAAAATAATTTAACAGCCTACAAAAAGGAAATTAAGGATTTGAAGAAGAATTTCCAGGCAAGCCAACTAAAAGTTCTGAATGACGTAAAGGTTTGGGGGCGATGTTGATGCGTCAGAAAGAGTTTCGCTAGGGCCAGAAACTTTTCCAATTTCAAATTTATAGATGGGATAGAATGCCTCAATAAAGTAAATCAGGCAGATCCAAAAGACCATCATGATAGTAGAACAACTTGGCCTCTCACAAAGGCTGTGTCAGGCCCCAGTTCTTCGTAGGTTGATGAGCATAAGATTTTATTATTTCTTTTCAATAATAATGTAACAGATTAAGTATAGTTAGGGGTGGTTAGGGGTATTCATTATGTAACAGAAAAGAGTGGACTACTTTAATATAACTCGCATATTGTTTTTGTTTTTTATTTCACTTTCTTCCATTAAATTGTTAAAATTTGCTCACAAATAAAATTGAAGTGTTTATTAAACTGTTATTTAATTGTAGCAAAATTATTATAACTGGTTAGACTATTTTTGTGTTGGTAATTGAAAATAATGAAAACAGTTCGTAAGGGAAATATGTATTAGTCTGCATAACCAGATCGCCCATTGATAAAGCAGTTTTAAGAGTTAATTTATAATATTCTTAATTAAGTAGACAGAATATTAATTTTTCATACTCTAGATAAAACAAATTCTGCGCTCATACTTGATTTATCCTTGAAATGTAGAATATTTAATTTTCGCATATAATGACTAATTAGTAGATTTCCCTTAAGGAAAATCAGCTATTGAGGTTGTACTCATGACGCGATTTTCGAAATTTTTCTTCAAATGTCCATCGATCCTACCTTGGAGATGACGAAAATTAGGTCCGTTCAAAACTGTGTGTGTGTATATATATGTATATGACTGTTACCGCTCTAGCGCTCGCAAATATTATTTAATCTTTACCAAACTCAAAATTCTTTTTATGAAAAAGAATGATCAAGTTCGTTAACGGCTGAAATCGGACCTGGGGGAGGGGGGGGGCGTTAGAGGGGAGGATTTTCGAAAATTCGAAATATCTCCGTTACTATACGTGGGATCGAAAAATTGTACAGAACCAATCTTATTGAAAATTAAATGTACTTTAATTATTGTTATACACATTTATTCTCTGTCTTGAATATTAACCGAGATATTTGCATTTTGCAGATTTCAGCGATAATATTGTATTCAAGAGACCTTTATTATACGAGATAATTGCAAATATGTCCTAGTGACCCCTCCCCCCTCTCGTCTTAAGGTATTGGACTACTAATATTTGATTGATTGAGATAACAATTATTCTGACTTATAATTAACTACAGTACTAGATATAGTAAATAGTTCTCAATAAAACTAGTATGTTATATTCTGATATATTTCAGTAATTGTTTTTCTTTCCGGAGTGAGGCTGGCAGATTTGTTTGTTTACATTTCAAACGCTTCCCGTCTGCAGGTTATTGAAATTGACTGAAACTTTTCTTATATCCGTTTGTATTTATACACTTAACATTGACGGTGTTGTTGTGTTACCAGTATGCAGATTTATGTATTACTGAACTTCACGAGGGAAATCTGCTTAGTTTACGCAGTCCCGGCATGACAGACTTTTTAAAATAAAACATGTCATAAAGGCAAATGGGTAGGCAGCCCATCATAGGTGATGGGTGGTTACAAACACATCACTGCCTGTCATAAATCAGTCAATACGTTATATCAGCTGATATATCGTGCATTAATAAAGTAGTAGCTGAGTGATGGGGGTTCGGCCTAATTGGGCAGGAGGGGCGGTGACTTGAAGCAGAGGCAGCCATGAGTCAGGGAGTTGTCTGTTTGCTCTGATCGGCATCTCGAGTAGGGAAAGCAGCTAGTTTCTCCAACAGTCACTCTGTCTCGTCAGTAGTAAGGGATTCGATCTAAGATCAATAATACATGATTACAACAATCAAAATACTCCGAATATAAATTATAAAAACCCGTCACGGAGGGGCAGCGTAAACTAAGCAGATTTCCCTTGTGAAGTTTTACAATAGAGAAATCTGCATACTATTGTAGTAACAGTAGTAGTAACGAGTTTCTAAACCAATTTCACGAGAGCCGAACAGTTAATGGAACGGCAGAGCTAGCTTTCGGTGGAAACTCACGAATAGAACCTACATCAGCCGATCTCATCTCGTCCGTCATCCCCACACACTTAATAAAAATGCAAATATCTAGGTCAATATTGAAGATAGAGAATAAATGTATATAACAATATTTATAGTAAATATAATTTGCAATAAGATTGCTTCTATACACGTTTTTGGTCTGGCGTATATTAACGGAGATATTTCGTTTTTTTTTTCCAATATCCCACCCCCTATTAATCCCCCCCCTTCCACTTGTCCGATTTCAGCCACTAAAGAACTTGATCTTTCTTTTTGCATAAAACTAGTAAATATCGAGTTTTATAACGATCAAACAAAAGTTACGACCGGTAGAGCGTTAACAGAGAAATGTATGTGTGTGTATATATATATATATATATATATATATATATATATATATATATATAAATATATATACATATATATTTATATATAATTTTGAACGGACCTCATTTTCTTCATCTCCTGGGTAGGATTGATGGACATTTGAAATTTGGAAAATGTTTCGAAAATCGCGTCATGAGTACGACCTCAATAGGTGATTCAATAGGGAAATCTGCTAAAACAGGAAAAGAGTTTCGATTGAAAACGAAAGTTAATGCGACATGCTAATTATACATTTTGTCTTTAGCAAATAATGACTCGGGTACTGATGCTACTTACAGATAGATATTTTATTGGCTTATGTTTACAAACATGTTGCCAAGAGGCTGACCAATTACTGTTTGTAAGGTTGTTAATATAATTTAACGTATTAAAAAATTTGTAAATAAAAATAATAATATTTTCTAAAGTACAAATTAACAGCATATACTTTGGTATGTAATACAATATAAATATTTATCTAAATAATTATAATACTTAATTCAATAAATCATAATTTAATGTAAATGCAGATTGAATCATTTTTATTTATTTAATGTCTAAATAAAGATCAGTTTTCTGATATATCAAATTAAGATCTTCTCTAATATTTATAACAGACAGAATAATGATAAGTATTATTGTATATAATAAATAATGTGCCGATTATTGTTGTTTAAGCTACCCCATAACAATAATAAAATTTCATCTTTAATATTGTTAACTTTCGGAAACTTTTGATAAGAAACAGAAAACATCATTTAACTTTATTTTCACTATTGTAATCCAAAATGTTTACCAATGATAGGTATTCTCTTTATTTATCAAGAAATTTTACCCTGTGTGGTCTAAAAGCGGGCCAGTACAATAGTAAATAATTCAAATGTAGATAGATATATTTTACACCATTTACATGCCTCTCCAGTTTTTATGTGAGTCATGTTTTTATAAGCTATTTTTTTAATTTTCACAAGACGAAATCCTTATTTGGCTGATTAGTTTACTGATGCTACTGCAGTTTTAGAAATTAGGGGGTAATGGCTACTAAGACTAATGATTTATATGTGTATTTTATGTATTCAAGACAGTTAAATGTCGTGGCATACTTTTCTCATCAACTTGTTTTGTAACTTCTATCATCTGTATTTACTGCATTTAGTCTCCGAGCGGATAATAAATATACAGAGGACATAAATATAGTTGAATCTCGAATTTTATAATAAATATTACTCCTATAGAGGCCGTTTGTACGTGCAGTGTTTAGAATTTTGGTTGTTCCAACAGAGACATCGCTTAATTTGATTTAAAATAAATTATTTTACTAGGGTATATTCATAACAGATCTTCATTTTATCATTGTTCTTGACTTAAAGATGACTTTATGGCTGCATTCGTTTAGTAGAATAAAACTGTTTTTGAAAACACTCTCAATGTGTTGCCCCTAGTGTTGGTCTCTACTAGCTTACAGCAGATACCACTTCATCTTTTAAATAGTAGATAAATGTATCTACACTGTAAAAAGGACAAAATTGAACTGCAGTTCTATTCCTTGCCAATTGAATTTTGTTGTTTTGGGTTTTGGTAAATTTGACTGTTTAGTCTCTAGAAAAACATTATGCTAGGTTGGTCCCAGTAATGAGTAATTTAAAAATTCTACATGATTTGGGAACTCTACTGCTAAATAGAGTATAAAGTAAAAACAGTGTAATAATTACCAGGCGTAATGAAAAAAGCCTGGTCGTAGGTATCTCTTTCCAGTATTTTTAGTGCATCAAAATCTATCGAAATCACGTAAAACTAAATCTTATTTCGACTTTTTTTTTTTTATATCTAAGAATTTATAAAACAGTTAAGAATATATTGTACTAATTCATTAATGGCATTTATTTCCCCAGGTCTGCTGGTTCCACAGGATTTTCCATAGAAACATCAAAATGCAGGTAAGGAATTTTTTTTTTCTTTTCCTTCTTTACTTAAAGGAGTTATTTGCGAGCAAAATACAATTGTTGTTTACATTACCATAAATTTATATTAATTTCAGCTTTGTACATAAACGCCTTGATTAATGGCGGTAGTACGTTAAGTATCTACATAATAACCTGAGATCGGGAATTCCTCGTTGGAGGTTAAAGGTATCTAAGGTTTACTTCTGGACTCTATATTCCATGAGTTCCTCTCGTAAAACTCTTTGAGTTCTGTATCAGTGAAAAATAATAAGACTAATACAGTGTCTATAAGATACGGTGACTAAAAATTCAAATTGGCAATAAATTATCCCAGGCAATATAATTGTAAGCTCGGGTCTACTGCAAGGAGTGAGTCTACGGCCGAGTATATTTATTTCTGGCATTATATCTGATTTCCTTTGTAATGTCAAATCTGGCATTACAATTAA
Organism: Riptortus pedestris; assembly: GCA_019009955.1. Taxonomy (NCBI): domain Eukaryota; kingdom Metazoa; phylum Arthropoda; class Insecta; order Hemiptera; family Alydidae; genus Riptortus; species Riptortus pedestris. The sequence goes on from CM032233.1 coordinate 80,548,679, forward strand.
TAGTATCAAAGAAATTGCAATTCTTCTTCTGGCTACGGTATTGCATTTCTAAGCTATTTCTGTGGCAAACTTCTCAAAAGAATCTATTGATGATAATGTCTTGATAACAAAGCTGTCTAATATTGAACCCAGATAAATAAATCCAAGGTTCTAGTTATTCACAAGTATCCAATAATGAAGAAATTAACACCACTTATTTGGAATAAGTTACAGAGAGAGTATTCCAAAAATACGCTTAATGTAGCAGTTATTTTATCATGGCATCAGTGCTTCACCAAACAAAAATGATAACATATTAAATGTATATTATTTTTTCTTTATCTCATAATTATTTTTAATCTTCTTCTATAACTGAGTTTGTAAACTTACTAATTAAATATATAACACAAAATGTACCGAATAGCATGCACCTGTGCTAAAAATAACATTCCTTTCATAGGGACATTATGAAATGAATGAAGCTAAAAAGCCAAAATTAATCCCCAAAAAAATACGTACTATAATCTTTTTGAGATATTGGAATGATTTGAATTGACGCCTTAGTTCTTCAATTTTTAGTATGTAAAGGGCAAGAGTTTGCGGTTTAGCCAAATGTGTTAGGGGTTCAGGAAGACTATTATGTTTGTTTAGAAGGGGAGGCAGGAGTGACAAAGGATGGACATAAGAGGAGTGACACCATTCTCCAGGTATATGTAGGCCGCGTAAAGAAACCCCTGCAAGATTAATAACTCCAGCAGTTATTGGTGATCTTTACGAGCTATGGAGAAACAATAATAACCTCTAGCCGAAACATAAATGTACCGTACGTCACTTTGAATGGGAAAACGTGTTATAACCGTCACCTTCACTTTGTTTTTAGTGTGAAGGGTTAAGCCGCAACACTACTTATAAGCTATGGCCTAAATGACCAATCTTCTCTCTCTCTCTCTCTCTCTCTCTCTCTCTCTCTCTCTCTCTCTCTCTCTCTCTCTCTCTCTCTCTCTCTCTCTCTCTCGTCTCTCTCTCCTCTCTCTCTCTCTCTCTCTCTCTCTCTCTCTCTCTCTCCTCTCTCTCTCTCTCTCTCTCTCTCTCTCTCTCTCTCTCTCTCTCTCTCTCTCTCTCTCTCTCTCTCTCGTCCCTCTCTCTCTCCTCTCTCTCTCTCTCTCTCTCCTCTCTCTCCTCTCTCTCTCTCCCTCTCTCTCTCACTCTCTCTCTCTCTCCCCCCCTCTCTCCCTCGCTCTCCCCCCCTCTCTCCCACTCTCTCTCTCCCTCTCTCTCTCTCTCTCTCTCTCTCTCTCTCTCTCTCTCTCTCTCTCTCTCTCTCTCTCTCTCTCTCTCTCTCTCTCTCTCTCTCTCTCCCCCCCTCTCTCTCTCCCTCTCTCCCTCTCTTCCATCAAAAAAAATAATCTTACCATTGAAAGAAATATAATTCAACTTACCTCTGGTCATCGAAAATGTGTCAAGTTATGACAAATATAGAATCAATCATACATCGGAGATCTCGATCTTACTATTCTCGATATTTAAACGTTTCATGCAAGAATAAAGATCAAATTCGTTTATGGCTGAATCGGATGAAAAGTGAGGCTTCGGGAAAGGTCAAAATTGAAATATCTCAGTTGAATTGACTGATCAAAAACTATCATGCAACCTATATTGTTAATTTTGTAATACATTACAAGTATTACTCTTTACATTTTTCTTGAACACGAATATGAAAGTAGTTGATTATTAAAGAAATGTTCTGACTCATTAGTCCTTCTAGTGTCGAGGCTTTGGAGGAGGGTTAGTTTGTCACATTTCCTGCCGTATTGTGGTACAACACAGACAAAAATAGCTCCCCCTTTGTTCAAGTAGCTACTCAATTGCATTGCGATTCTGAGCGCACACATCAAAGGGCGATGCTTGTTTGTACTTTTGAGTTATATATGACTCATCCTACTCATGTGATTTTACTTAAAGCTCTTATGTCACTGAGGACTTATGCCGTTGAATTTCAAGTCTTCTTCGCATAGGGTTTAAACCAAATGTGAACTATTTTATATATAAGATATAAGATAATCTATGTAACATTTCAGCACTTGGGTAGTTGACATAGTTTACCACCCTTTGTGTGATGGATGTTTAAATTAATATATGCTTAAAATTCCTAACCTAATTGCTCATTTATTAAAATCGTCATATTTGTGATCAATTTTGTGCAGAGGATATATATATATATATTTATATTTATTTATATATATATATATATATATATAGAGAGAGAGAGAGAGAGAGAGAGAGAGAGAGAGAGAGAGAGAGAAAGAAGGTCACACATTCTAGAGCTCATACAGAACAGCGGTCAACTAAACTGTGGTTAATGTAGACTTGAAATAACTCCCATCCATTTGTAGGGTCACCCGGCCAATGCTAAAGCACTATTGGCAGGAGCTGGGGAATTCAATTATGCATCATATTATATCCCCCAGGGTTTGGAAAATCGGCCCGACGTTTCAATCCTGCCAATTACCGAATTAGATCAAATGATTCTCGACAGCCCCGAATGTAAATAATGAATTCCTCCAAAGAAGAGCACTATTGGGATTAGATCATTCACTGTTCGGTGAGTGTGACAGAACCTTTCCCTATCTAAGTTTATATTCTGAGATCTGACTGCACTGAATGTAAATGATAAACCCCGCAATGAATGACTTTCCTAATTAGAATAATCGTTGTTCTGTGAGTGTGACGGAACCTTTCCCTGTCTAGGTTTATATTCTGAAACCTTAGTGCACCGAATGTAAATTACAAACCCCACAGTAAAATACTTTTGTAATTAGAGTAATCGTTGTTCTGTGAGTGTGACGGAACCTTTCCCTGTCTAAGTTAATATTCTGAGATCTGACTGCACTGAATGTAAATTACAAACCCCACAGTAAAATACTTTTGTAATTAGAATAATCGTTGTTCTGTGGGTGTGACGGAACCTTTCCCTGTCTAGGTTTATATTCTGATACTTTACTGCACCGAATGTAAATGATAAACCCTGCAATAAAAGACTTTTTTTAATTAGAATAATTGTTGTTCTCTGAGTGTGAAGGAACCTTTTCCTGTCTAAGTTAATATTCTGAGATGACACTGCACCGAATGTAAATGATAAACCCAGCAGGAAAATACTTTTGTAATTAGAGTAATCGTTGTTCTGTGAGTGTGACGGAACCTTTCCCTGTCTAAGTTCATATTCTGAGATCTGATTGCACTGAATGTAAATGATAAGCCCAGCAATGAAAGACTTTTCTAATTAGAATAATCGTTGTTCTGTGAGTGGGACGGAACCTTCCCCTGTCTAGATTTATATTCTGAGATAAACCCCGCAATGAAAGACTTTTCTAATTAGAATAATCGTTGATCTGTGAGTGGGACGGAACCTTCCCCTGTCTAGATTTATATTCTGAGATAAACCCCGCAATGAAAGACTTTTCTATTTAGAATAATCGTTGATCTGTGAGTGGGACGGAACCTTCCCCTGTCTAGATTTATATTCTGAGATAAACCCCGCAATGAAAGACTTTTCTAATTAGAATAATCGTTGTTCTGTGAGTGGGACGGAACCTTCCCCTGTCTAGATTTATATTCTGAGATAAACCCCGCAATGAAAGACTTTTCTAATTAGAATAATCGTTGATCTGTGAGTGGGACGGAACCTTCCCCTGTCTAGATTTATATTCTGAGATAAACCCCGCAATGAAAGACTTTTCTAATTAGAATAATCGTTGTTCTGTGAGTGGGACGGAACCTTCCCCTGTCTAGATTTATATTCTGAGATAAACCCCTCAATGAAAGACTTTTCTAATTAGAATAATCGTTGTTCTGAGAGTGGGACGGAACCTTCCCCTGTCGAGATTTATATTCTGAGATAAACCCCGCAATGAAAGACTTTTCTAATTAGAATAATCGTTGTTCTGTGAGTGGGACGGAACCTTCCCCTGTCTAGATTTATATTCTGAGATAAACCCCGCAATGAAAGACTTTTCTAATTAGAATAATCGTTGTTCTGTGAGTGGGACGGAACCTTCCCCTGTCTAGATTTATATTCTGAGATAAACCCCACAATGAAAGACTTTTCTAATTAGAATAATCGTTGTTCTGAGAGTGGGACGGAACCTTCCCCTGTCTAGATTTATATTCTGAGATAAACCCCGCAATGAAAGACTTTTCTAATTAGAATAATCGTTGTTCTGTGAGTGGGACGGAACCTTCCCCTGTCTAGATTTATATTCTGAGATAAACCCCGCAATGAAAGACTTTTCTAATTAGAATAATCGTTGTTCTGAGAGTGGGACGGAACCTTCCCCTTTCTAGATTTATATTCTGAGATCTGACTGCACTGAATGTAAATGATAAACCTCGCAATGAGTGACTTGTGTAATTAGAATAATCGTTGTTCTGTGAGTGTGACCGAACCTTTCTCTGTCTTAGTTAATATTCTGAGACTTGACCGCGCTGAATCTAAATTATAAACCCTGCCAGGGAAGATTTTTATAATTAGATTATCCATTGTTCTGTTAGTTTGGCGGACCCTTTCCTTGTCTAAGTTTATATTCCGAGACTTGACTGCACTGAATGTAAATAATAAACTCCGCCGGTAAAGACTGATAATTATATTACTCATTGTTCTGTGAGTGTGACAGAACCTTTCCCTGTTTTAGTTCATATTCTGAGACTTGACCGTGCTGAATCTAAATTATATACCCCGCCAGGGAAGGAACGTCCACTTTGTGCTACTAAGGATCATTGGGTGTCCAAGTTTATATTCTGAATGATCGTAAAGAATCGTTGGGTATTCGCTCAAGATGTGCTCAATCAGTCAAATATATGAGTGGTTTTTTTTTCAACTGACAGTTTCGGAAGCCATTGGTATACTTCCATAGAGCTAAAATTGCCAATCATTGAATTTAATTTTTTGTTACTCCGCACAATTTCAACATTTTTCTCACACTCTTCATATGAAACTGGTTTTTATATCGTAAAAACGCTATTGATACACTATGCCCACTAAGTCTTTGTGTAAATGTTTCGATTATTGTATTTATGAAGAAAAACACCCATGGTTTACGAAATTGTCAGCACAAAATCACATCCATTTATTTTGCTGATTGAGAACTTCTTTAGCCGATAAAAAAGTCCATTGACCGCCATTTATGGCTAGCGGCTAACCAAAGCCCCACAGATTAATATTCTGAGAGTTATTACACTTAATGTGCATGATAGACTCCTCTGCTAAAAAGGTCGCTTGGAATCAGACCTATAGACTGTAAAAATAATTCTATTAGGTACAGATTCTAGAATTGTATGGGCAAATCGTGACGTTGTGAGAATGGGCAATAAAAAGATAATGAAATGTTAGGAGTGTGAGGATTTAGGAGAAGGTAGTTTGGTTGGGGTAGAGGCAGTCAATCATGTGGACAGACCGACATGTAACGGTGTAATAGCTCTCACCAAGCATTCTTATCCGCTCCTAGGGCGACATAACCTAACCTCTCACTACATTCTCCCTCGTCTCATCCTCACTCCGACACATATGTACTGTTTGCACAGAAACGAAACATTTTCATCAACATAATTAAAAGTCTGTCCGGTTGCGTAAACTAAGCAGATTTCCCACGTGTGCCACGAATTTGCATTTTTCTCAAAAAATAAAAGTTCAATGAGAACGATATTTGGTATTTATCGTTCAAATAATATATTTCATAATATAACAGCCGTCAATTGTTAATATGGCATGAGTAGGGGAGGGGGTTTATTAAAATAAAAAATAACTGCCAAAAAGTATAAAATGCAAATATCTCGGTTAACCCTGGAGCAGTCGCGCGGTTGACAATTGTCACCCACCTGTCAATTTTTATGAGTCATTCCCTCATAAAGTCATTCCCTCTTCCTGAGAAGACCCTATTGTTCGAATCTACAGTGTCGTCGTTCAGTTTACCCTTCACGTAAGAAAAGTATTCCACCTTAAACTAGTTTGGTTGACAAGTGTCCCCCACGCGACTGTTTAAGATATTTTGCCGGTAAGTAATTTTTTCTTTAGCAATTTGTTTTATGACATAGATATTTACCAATTTGTTATTCTTCATCTATTTCGATTGCTTTCTTTCAATAGAAATTCAAATATTGTGGGACAATTCCAAGGGAAACGGCATGGAGTCATGTTACCTTCAATAAGTAGGCAAAGATTTGCTTTTCTGCTGAGATGTTTACGATTCGATATATGCATGATAGAGTTTCACGTACAGAAATTGATAAATTTGCTCCAATCAGAGAGGTGTTTAAAATTGTAAATAATGACTTCTCCAAATTCTTCATTCCGAGTGAATATATCACCATAGATGAGCAGTTATTAGCTCTCCGGGGCAGATGTCCATTTAGGCAATACATTCCAAATAAGCCAGCAGAATACGGCATCAAAACATTCTCACTAGTAGATGCTAAAATGACATATACGTTCAACTTGGAAACATATGTAGGTGTTCAACCGGAGGGTCCATACCGGTTGAGTAATTCACCCATAGACGTTGTACTGAGATTGGTGGAACCGGTAAAAGGATCCCACAGGAATATAACTGGAGACAATTGGTTCAGCAGTATTCCTATGGCCAAAAAATTGTTAGAAACTAAAGGGCTCACATATGTTGGTACCCTCCGGAAAAACAAAACTGAAATCCCCAAGGAAACCAAACAAACACCGCTCTGCATTCTCGTCAATGTTTGATCTTCAAGAAGGCTGCACACTAGTTTCTTACTGTCCAAAAGGAATCGGGCAGTTCTCCTAATCTCAATTTTGCATCATGACTATTATATCGATGAGGTGAGTTATCTAAGCCTGAAATCATAACGTGTTATAACCACACTAAAATTGGGGTAGTACTTAAAAATGCTTTTGTTTGCTTTTACAATATATTTTTCAAGATTGTTTTTATTTATAAACCTTTTCTACCATTAAAGTAAGGCATAAAGATTAATGATTAGGTAAGTAATTAAATTATAGGATACCAAAAACAAAATCATTCTGTGGGTGACACTGGTCAACCATGCGACCATTCATGTAACTGTTAATCACGCGACTACTCCAGGGTTAATAATGAAGATAGTGAAAATAAGATTTATAGAACATTACATTTTCAATAAGATTGGTTTTATACCGTTTTGCGATCCGACGCATTATAACGGAAATATTAAAAATTTTTGAAATACCTTCCCTCTAAACCCCCCACCCTCCCACTGGTCGGATTTCAGACATTAAGGTACTTGAGCTTTCTTTTTAAATAAAACGATTAAATATGGAGTTTGCTAACGATTACACACACATACACACACACACACACACACACTCACACACACATACATATATACAATTTTGAACGGACCTCATTTTTGTCATCTACAAGATAGGATCGTTGGACTTTTCAAGTAATTTTCGAAAATCGCTTCGTGAATAAAACCTCAATAGCTGAAATCCCTTAAGGGAAATCTGCTAATTATACACAAAACAGTTATTACATTTGACAAAAAACCATATATTTACCTACTATCGCTAATAGACAATGGGTTAGAATTAATGAAACACCGCTTTTCATCAATTTATTCTTTTAACACTCATATAAAGTCCGGAATAATTCCGTTATTATAATTCTAATCGGAAAAAGTTAAACAAACAATCTGATTGCAAATTTAATTTCTTACAATTGTTGTTCTATATATTTTTTCTTTGAGAATAAGGATTTACTCTGCTTGCTTCTTCTGCATTGCCATTGCAAAAACTTATTAGTAGTACAACCGTCGAGTTTGCATCTATAATGCAATTTTTCATAAATTTCCTCAAAAATACTTCAACCCCACCTATTACATGACGAAATGAGATCCATCAAAATTATATGTGTATATTTTTGTATACACCTGCATATAGAGGTATATACCTATTCATATATTTGTCTGTTAATTATCCGTAATTTTTGTTTAACCGTTTTCAAATTCGATACTTAAACGTTTCAAATGGCTGAAAGAGAGGGGTTTGGAAATGCAGTAAAATACAAATTCCTGTACATCTAAGTTGTTAAGAGTCTGATTGGAAAATTACATACATCCTATTGATAATATTCGTCTACAATTATCGTTCTTTACAAGTTCTTTTAACTCAAATATTAATGGAAGTATTTTATTTTTGCGTTTTCAGCCCTCAGTAACGCCCCTCCCTCGCTCATTCTTAAGGCCATTTTTTGCAAGCTATTACACCACTTAACGTCCTATGATTTACTTAAGCTTCAAGTTATGTCTACATTGGATGCTTATTAAGGAAAATTTATTAAAGCTCAGTCTCGGGAAATCAGTTATAGTATTGAGGTTGTATTATGCGATTTTAGTAAACATTTCTTCAAATTTCCATCGATCCTACCTAGTAGATAACGAAAATGAAGTCCGTTCAAAATTTTCTCTCTCTCTCTCTCTCTCTCTCTCTCTCTATATATATATATATATATATATATATATATATATATATATATATATATATCGCTATTTAATCGTTTTATGTAAAAAGAAAGATCAAGTTAGTTAATGGCTGAAATCCGAAGGGTGGGGGGGTTTGAGGGGAGGGATTTCGATAATTCTTAATAACTCTGTTATTATGCGTCGGATCGAACAATTCCAGAAATTTTGTTATGTACGTATTTTCTCTATCTTGATTATTAACCCGAGATATTTGCATTTTATAGATTTTGGTTTTCAGAACCCCCCCCCCTCCTACTCTTCTCAGATTAGCAATAAGCTGTTATATTATGAAGTACATTATTTGAAGAATAAATACCAAATATTGTTCTCATTGATCTTATACTTCTTGAGATAAATACAAATACGTGGCACACGTGGGAAATCTACTTAGTTCACGCTGCCCCTGCGTAGCGGACTTTTTTTTCGGTAGTTCTTCTAGCAGAGAAATATGTTGAGGCACGATATAGCTTTTGAAATGAAAATGCCCCACACTAGGTAGCTCAGCTAGTTATTGAGCGTGACCATAAAAGAATTCATAAACAGGAAGCTGGAGAGCCGGAGGTATCTGCTCAAAAGTGCAACTAGAAATGCAGAGGACTGTACTGTTGAGAGTCTAAGCTAGTCGCCATGGCGCGCCAGTTCGAATAAGAAATTGGTGGAAAGACTTCCAGTTATCAAAACCTGTTTCCAATATAACTTATTTATTTTTCCATTTGGTTCAAAAATAAAGAAAACATTAGTTTTATAAGTCATTTCATGCAGTCCTTTTTCCCCATAATATTTTCCCAATTTCATTTATTTTGTATTTAATCTTTCACTAGAGAGTGCTCTGTAAAGTTATTTCCCTCGCATTTTATCTAAAGAGTTTGTAATTTAACGTCGATTGAAGTTGTAATGGCTATAGAGATGATTTTTAATGAAAAGTGGAACAAATCCAATAATCCAGATAAATGAGATATCGTTTACAGAGATCTCCGCTGAAGAAACATTACTATACACAATAACTAAATCTGTATTGGTATAGAACTGCACTTTTTATTTCATTTCAGACAATGAATAGTTCTAATTTAAAGTACTTGCGTTACCGGACAAACCATATTTATGTGATTACTGCCTTATGAAGAGAGGTAAAGGGAGAGCGCATCTTTATAATGCGGATAAATGGGTGATCAATAAGACCTTGTAAGCATTGCAGTTTAATTTAGTAGGCCACTCTAGCTTAAGACTTGATAAGTAGGTTGGCACACTTCATCCATCTATTGCAGATTATAACCCATCACTCCGACTAAGTTACAAAAAGTAAAAGCGTTCCACTTAATAGCATATTCTCAATATTTCATAACATAGTTAAGTATTAACCGAGTTTTGTATATTTTAGATGAACCTCGGGAGAAACATAGAGTTTCTTACTATTTTAATGCCCTTAATTCTTATTATTGTCTATTTGTGTATATATATATATATATATATATATATATATATATGTGTGTGTGTGTGTGTGTGTGTGTGTGTGTGTGTGTGTGTGTGATAGAGAAAGTGAGAGCATGTAACTGTAAATATTTTAGATATTAGAAAATTTAATCTGCTCATTTTATTAATGTACTAATTTTTATTTATTTGATTTTAGTTTTAGTTTTAACCATTGACAGTATATAATTGTTTTCGTAATTTTATTAGTTTTTATTTATCTAGTTTCCTTACAAAAGTTTTTGTTTTTGTTTTTATTTTATTTGTTGATTCGTGTTTTTTTTAACTCTTTGGTTGCGTTTTGTTTTTTGGGTGCGTTCTGTTATTTAGTTGTGATCTGTTATTTAGTTGACTTTTGTTTTTTCGTTGAGTTCTGTTATTTAGTTGAGTTTTTTTATTTGGTTGCGTTCTGTTATTTAGTTGTTTTTTTGTTATTTGTGTGTGTGTGTGTGTGTGTGTGTGTGTGTGTGTGTGTGTATGGGTGTTTGTGTGTGTGAGTGTGTACTCGTATGTGTGTGTGATAGAGAAAGTGAGAGCATGACTAAATATTTTAGATATTAGAAAATTTAATCTGTTCCTTTATTAATGTACATACTAATTTTTATTTATTTGGTTTTATTTTTATTTTTAACCATTGAAAGTATATAATTGGTTCCGTAATTTTATTAGTCTTTATAGTTTTTATTTATCTAGATTTTTTTGTTTTTGAATTTAATGTTTTGTTTTTGTTTATTTTTTTTATTTGTTGATTCGTGTTTTTTTTACTCTTTGGTTGCATTTTGTTATTTGGTTGCGTTCTGTTATTTAGTTGAGTTTTGTTTTTTCGTTGCGTTCTGTTATTTAGTGGCGTATTTTTATTTGTTTGCGTTCTCTTATTTAGTTGAGTTTTGTTTTTTCGTTGCGTTCTGTTATTTAGTGGAGTTTTGTTATTTGTGTGTGTGTTCTTAGTTAGTTCTGTTCTAATTGTACTGTTTAATTTTTTCTTGTTACTGTATTTATTTTTGTATTTTGTTTATATTCCTTGTTTTTTTTTGTTTCTTTTCGAAGAGCAATATCGCCTCGCAGCGAGCGCTCCACAATAAATAAATAAATATTTGTCCCCTGCATGGAAATTTATAAAAGGCATTGAGAAAGCTTATCCTCTTACGGAGAAGCACCAGAACTAATAATTAGAAGGATAATAAGGCGTAAGGGTGTATAAATATTCTAACAACGCTTGTAGGAAACTGTCATCTTGAATTCGAATGACTAGTTGGGCCGTCAACTGTCTTTCACTCCAAGATAATTATCCTTTCTTGAATCGTTTATTAGTAGAGGAGAAACAGATAGTGAGGGCCTTGTTAGAACAATAATGACTGAAGACAGAGGCATCACACAACCTGACCTCAATCAATTGAAGTTTGTCTCCCGATGGTAGAAAAATATTACAAGAAATATTTTAATAGAGTATTATGAGTAGATAGACTCGTTTTTTATGATTAAACACGACAGTAAAACGGGTGTATAAAGTGTGTTAAATAGTTATTATGAAATAATCAAGTAATGAGCCCCCAAGATAGTATAGCTAAGAACACCTTCTATGTGAAGACAGGTAGGTCTGAGTCGTCTACTTAACATAATTGACAAGCCAGTTCTACTGTTGAGAGTGAAAGGAATTTGAGTTCAGGAATTCGATAGAGGTTATAGAAGTCATCAGATCCAATTTTATGATACACCGCCAAAAACATCTCTAAATATCTCCCGGGACTCGGGATTTGGGCTGGCTGGTGGAGGTTCATCATCAACGGAAGGATAATAAGGTCAAAACACCTCCACTCTTAATTTTCGAAATATCTCCGTTGTTACGAGTCAGATCTAAAAATTGTTTAGAAACAATCTGTTTAGTTTACACAGCTCCTGCATGATGGACTTTTCAAACAATTATTTGATTCATCTTAACGGACGTAAAACCGAATATAACATTCTACATTATACCTAATTAATTGGTGCTGGCTAATATTACGAAAAAAGCCCATCACGCAGGGGCTCTGTAAACTAAGCAGATTTCCCACGTGAAGTTTTACAATAGATAAATCCACATACTTGTAACACAACACCACCGTGAATATTAAGTCTGCAAATACAAATGATAACGAGAACTCTTTCAGTCAATTTACATTTTAACAACCTTTACAACAGAAGGCGTCTGAATTGTAAACAAACAGGTCAACCAACCTCTCAGTTGAATAGATAGATAGAATATCTATATATTAGCGAGTTTGGTAATGACAAGACAAACATTGCGACCGCTAGAGCGGTAACAGACAAGCATATATATATATATATATATATATATATATATATATATATATATATATATTTATAATTTTGAACGAACCTCATTTTCGTTATCTACTTGGTAGCATCAATGAACATTTCAGGACATTTTTCACAAGGGAGTAAATTCGGACAGTGGCTTTCCGTTGTCTTCTGTCCTACCTAGTCAGTGTTGGAAAATTTAGCCGTTGTGCCACATATACAGCCACTACCCCAGTTGCCGCCCCAAGGGTGTATCATTCCTACAAACCAGGATCCCTGATCCAAGGACTCCAGTGTAGGCCGACACAACGTTGCCCAAGTCTCACCACTAACAGGTAAATGGACCAAACTGTCATGTGAGACTTATGTATATAGTTTTGTGCAGAACTCATTTCTCATCTCCTGAGGGGGCCCAGGTTAGCGATGTGGGTTAAAGCGTTGCCTTTAATCTCACATGGTAAACCTAGAGTTGCGAGTTCGATTCCCGTCTGGTCAAAGGAATTTATTTAGTGACGGAATTCATTAAATAAAATCCTGAGTGCCACCCTGGCTTGAAAAGTGTGGTAACCTGTAGATAACCCGTCCCAATTGGCCTTAGTTGCAAAAAGTGGACGTTAATAAATAATTTAAATTCATCTCCTGAGAGGGATCGATGAATATTTGAAGACGTTTCGCCGCAAACGCGTGAGTTCAACCTCATTCAACCAAAATTGGCATGGATGGTTAACTGAAAGGAAACTACGAGATGAAAAGGTAATTTTAGAAATTTATTTGCTTAGAAAAAAAAAAAAATTAGTGGTTCTTGGATGGCAGTTCACCACAGCCAACATAAATAAGATAGCAACACAGAGCACAAATTTACATTAGCAATACTTGGAGGAGCAGTTGAATAGCCGCAGTTGAGCTGTGTATGGGAAAACATTAAGCCATATATGGGAGAAGGAGAACTCCCTTGCAACGGTGAGTATATAGCCTTCACCCGGTCATATGCCATTGGATGCATTACTAGGACCAACAACTAAGGCCGGGAAAACACACTGGTGACTGAGAAATAAAATGTACGGCCATCCATCAGCTTAACTATTGTAGTTAGAAAAAACCATATAACGCCAGTGGTAAAGAATACACTCCTAAAGAATGCCACCACTGCCTATGTGAATGAACGAGTATTACTGACGCAATAAATTATTAAAGAAGTTATTAGAAATAACTAAATATACCACTCTCCACCCAAATAATTTTTTTATTTACTTCATTATAACGTTTCGGCCTTTGTGGTCATCTTTAGATAATCCTAAAAAAAATTATTCATTGTCAACATAAAATTATACAATCTATGAAAATCGTGACATATAATAACATTTACTTTCTACGTATTGTTTTATAACTTATAATTATTAGTTATTTGTTTTATAATTTGACATTATATTATAGTCCTAAAATGATCACAAAAGCCGAATCGTTATAATGAACTAAATAAAAAATTTATTTGGCGTATAGAGCTGCATATTTAGTTATTTCTTATATGAATTTAGTTGAAACCCGAAAAATAAAAATATTTAAATGACAGGAAGTTATATTTTATAAGATGATCACAGGACAGTAATTTATAGTTCATAAGGATATACTGGTAAGGGCTATTAAATTTTTTAAAGAATTAAGGGGGAAAAAAAGAAGAGAAAAAAAGTTAACTAAGCAGATTTCCCAAGTACATCACGTACTTGCATTTATCTCAAACATTTATTTTGAGATAAATGCAATGAGAACAATATTTAATATTTAGGCTTCAAATAAAGGGATTCATAATACAACAGATTGTTATCAATATGACATGAGTAGAAGGCCGAAAACTAAAAAATGAAAATATCTCGGTTAATAATCAAGATAGTGATAAAACGTACATAACAACATTTATAGAACATTATATTTGCAATGAGATCGGTTTCATACAATTTTTCTATCGGACGCATAATAACGGGGATATTTCGAATTTTCGAAATTCCCCATTTAAACACCCCCTACCACAAGTCAGATTTTAGCCGTTAACAAACTTGATCGTTATTTTTACAAAGAATGTTCAAATATCGAGTTTGGTATCGATCAGACTTACATTGCGACTGCTAGCAAGTTAACAGACACATATATATATATATATATATATATATATATATATATATATATATTATATATCATGTTGAACCGACCTCATTAGCGTCATCTCCAAGGTAGAATCGGTGGACATTTGATGATATTTTTAGAAAGTCCCATCAGGAGTACAAGCTCAATAGCTTATTTCCCCCAAGGGAAATCTGTTAAAATGGAGGGTAAACGGAACGAGCTACACAGTGAATAAAATCCTATTGACATTATAATGTTATGTTAATATTTATTGATATTAAATATTATCAAAATGTGTGATGTTATTTGTTAGCGCCTGCTTTGTGCTACTAAGGTTTACCATTTTCTATCAATGGTGGGACTTATTTAATGAGTTCGTCACTAAATAAATTCCTATTGTCAATGTGAGAATCGAACTCACTACTCATTTAGAAAGTGAGGTGTAGACGAACTGTTATGGCTAACCTGACCCCATTATCAAAACGAAATTAGTAAAATTTAAGGAAATCAATAGTTATTAGTGGGGACATAATATGTGAAAATAAAAAAGCGTAGAATGTGTAATATGGACTCGTTGGAATTTATTTAATAAATAAATTTCGGGTTGTTGTTGATGTTATTTTTGTTATTAAAAAGCACTGACTTAACATCCCAGTGTATCTCGAATGCGAGAATGAATTTACGAAAGGTGGAACAGTCTTTTTGGAATTTTTGATGTGAGCTGTACCCTCATCTCAAATAAGCCATTATCTTTTCTCAACTAAGTCTTGAGGATGGATAACATTACATTCACCCCATTCTCGTCATATCTGACAGCAATCTTTGAAGAAACTATGTTTAATAGCTGAGCATAATTATTAGATGTACGGGTATATGATAATTCCGTTATTTGAGCCGAAGATGTTGCTTTGTCGGCAGCTTAGTTTACTGCTTCTTTATGCCCTGGAATCAATACGAGCATAACTATCTTGCCTTTTTATGACAGTACTGGAAGAGAGTATTCATGTAACGAAGTGAAGTTCGCTATTGAGGTTATGAATACCATCTGTTGTTTGGCTCTTTGAGTGCATATGTTAATGCCTTCCTCGCCTACAGTCTCCTCGGCCAAGGCAAACTTTCAGCACCATACATCACCCTACAACGTGCATTAAATTTTAAATAATGTATGTTCGTACTAAACACCAAACACACAAGAAGTTGGTAGCTCATCTTTCTAACCGTCAGTGCAGTCCTTAAACTAACCAGGTTTCTCACGTGCTCGTGGTGTTGCCATCCCTAATTCGACTTTCTATTTATCCAGTAATAAGAAGCCTATCTGATAGCAACTTAAAATATTAGTTGGCATAAGATGACTATTTATACAATTGCTGAAAGTGAAAATCCCATGAAAATGAATTGAAAGCTGAATACATAATTCCCTTACTATTCAAATTAGAGAAAAAATATATAATAATTGTATGACTTTAAATGATTTTTAAGATTAATTATATCAAAATTTCGATTCAAATCAAAGGATCGGAGATATTTCGAATTATATATTTTAATCCCCCCCCCCCTAAACTCCATCCCTGGTAAAATTAAGACCATTAATAAATTTCATCTTTAGCTTTTTGAGTCATTTAAATTTTGAATGTAATTCATGTTGAGGTTTTTAGAAAATATAATCTTTACTAGAGAAATAGAAAATCGAATTTCAGGTGACAACATAAGCGGGTTATTCCAGGTCGACGGAACGCTGCTTACTTTACGCAGCACACGCTTTCCGGAATTTTAGCACATTTCTCTTAAGGAAAATCAGCTATTGAGCGAAATACTCATGACGCGATTTTCGAAAAATGTCTTTAAATTACCATCGATCCTACACTAGATGTGGCGAAAATAATATGTGAAGTCCGTTCAAAATAATAAATATATATGTCTGTTAACGCTCTAGTGGTCACAATTTTTGTTTGACTGTTACGTTTTAAGTAAAAAGAAAGATCAATTTCGTTAATGGCTGAAATCGGGCCAGTGAGAGGGGAGGAGGTTTAGGGGGGAATTTCGAAGATTCGACATATTTCCGTTACTATTCATCAGATCTAAAAATTGTATAGAACCAATTTTATTGCACATTAAATGATCTAAAACTTTTGTTCTATATATTCTCAGTATCATGAGTATTAAACGAGATATTTGGATTTTATAGTTTTCGGCTTTCAGTAAACCCCCACTACTCGTATATCATGAACCATTTCATTACAAGGTTAAATACCTATTGTTTTCATTGAACTTTTACTTTGTCAGATACATGCAAATACATTCTTTCGATCCATCCCCTCCCTTCTTTTGATCTTGGATTACTAAAATTTGAGTGATTGAGATAAAAATTATTCTGATCCATTATAAATTACAGCATTAGCTATAGTAAATAGTTTTCAGTAAAATTAATATGTTATATTCAGATGTATTTCAGTAATTGTTTTTCTTTCCGGTCTAGAACATTTCTTTCTATCTATTTAAGCTTTGATAGGTTGGCTGACATGTTTGTTTACAATTCAGATGATTTCCGTAGTAGAGGTTATTAACATGTAAATTGACTGAAAGATTTCTCATTACCGTTTGTATTTATTTACTTAATATTCAGGGTGGTATTTCCAGTATATAGATTTATCTATTGTAAACCTTCGCGTGGGAAATCTGGTCAGTTCACGCAGCCCCTGCGTGACTGGCGTTTTACTTCTCGACGCGATTCCACCAATCGTGAAGGTATTAGTCAGTTGGGCTCTTCAAGGATTGATAGCCCGAAGTACTGACTTAGTCTATGAAACTATTGTTGAGGCTGGGCTATTAGTGGTGTACTGGACAGGAGAGGCCGGGACTAGGTCTAGAATACTCAGGGAGATTGGGGTCGGGAGAGGTTGCAAGTCACTGAGGCTAAGGTGAATCGGAGCTAACGATAGAATAATACTCGAAACCGGTGGATCCGACAGAGACGACCTGTCCCTGCTGACTCACCCCCGCGACTTTCTAGTTCTTATTCCTATTTACTGCTCTGTCCCCTCTTTCTCCTTATTGCATTAACACCTTCTCACGAGGGGCTATAAATCATTTAAGTCGTATAAGCAAGCTCTTTAAGCCAATGTATAACGTCTTAATGATAATTCTTGGAGGTTTCTCCTACGCAAATGACTCATCTAATGAAAAACTGCCAAATATACAGAATAAAGTCAGTCATGATGCAGGTGCCGTTGTAATAAAAAAAGTCCTTCTCGCAGGGGCCGCGTAAACTAAGCAGATTTCTCTCGTGAAGTTTAGTAATAGATAAATCTACATACTGGTAACACAACACCACCGTGAATATTAAGTGAATAAATAAAAATGGAAATAAGAAATGTTTCAGTCAATTTCAATAACCTGCCGACAGGAAGCGTTTGAAATGACAAACAGATCTGCCCGCCTCACGCCCGAATGAAAAACAATTACTGAAATATATTAGAATATATCATATTAATTTTATGGTGAACTATTTTCTATAACTAGTACTGTAATTATTAATGGACCAGAATAATTGTTATCTCCATCAATCAACATTTTGTAATCCAAGACCTTAAGACGGGGGGGGGGTCACCAGGACATATTTGCATGTATCTCGTGTAATAAAGGTCTCTTGAATACAATATTTGGTATTTAAGCTTCGAATAATGTGGTTTATTATATAATAGAGTATAGTTTATGTAACAGGAGTAGAATTGTGGGTTTGCTGATGGCTGATAACTGAAAAATGCAAATATCTCGGTTAATATTCAAGATAGGGAATAAATGTATATAACAATAATTATAGGACATTTAATTTTCAATAAGATTGGTTCTATACAATTTTATTATATATATATATATAAATTTATAGTAACGGGGATATTTCGAATTTTTGAAAATCCTCCCCTCTAAACCCCCCCCCCTTCCACTGGTCCGATTTCAGCCGTTAACGAACTTGATCTTTCTTTCTACATAAAACGACTAAATATTGAGTTTGGTAACGATTAAATAATAATTGCGACCGCTAGAGCGGTAACAGACAAATTTATATATATATATATATATATATATATATACGGTTTTGAACGGACCTCATTTTCGTCATCTCCTAGGGAGGATCGATGGGCATTTGAAGAATAATTTCGAAAATCGCGTCATGAGTACGACCTCAATAGCTGATTTCCCTTAAGATAAATCTGCTAATAACCGATGAGGTGCGGGGTGAGAGGAAGGGCTTACTAAAGGCTGACAACAAAGAGGTACGAATAACTCTATTAGTACTTGATTTAAGTAAACAAGATTGGTTCTATAAGACTGGTTTTACTATACGACTCATAATAACCAATATATTTTGAATTTTTTAATCCCCCCCATCTAAACCCCCATTATTGCAGATCCCATTTCAGCCACACTTCCACTTTTCACAGAAAAGTTTAAATATGGAGTACGGTATAGATCAAATAAACATTTTCTACTTAGAACATAAAATCTTGATTGATAATGTCATCAAACTACAAATTTGAATGTATATCGCATAATTAAGGTCTATTCTTTCGAATATAAGCCTAGAATTAAGAGGATGATGATGTAACAGCTTATTTCTAATAAGACATGAGTAGAGGGGATTTGCTTAAGGATGGAAATTAAAAAATCCACATATCTCAGTTAATATTCATGGCATATAACATATGTATATAACAAAATTTATAGGACAGTTAATATGAAGTACGATTGGTTATGTACAATTTTCCGATCGGATTTAAATTAACGGAGATATTTAACATTTTGGAAATCTCCCCTCTAAACCCCTCTTCCGCTTCTCCGATTTCTGCCATTAACAAACTTGATCTTTCTTTTTACATAAAAGGGCTAAATATCGAATTTGGTAACGATAAAAAAAAATGCGACTTAGAGAGCGTTGACAGACCTTTTTTAGTATTTACAGGCTACACCGAGTAATTGGTGTCGTGAACAGGTACACCTGATTATCACTGGACCGGACACACACACACACACACACACACACACATATATATATATATATATATATATATATATATATATATATATATATAATTCTGAAGGGAGATCATATTCGTCATCTTCAGGTTAGGATCGATGAACATTTAGAGCATTTTCAAAAATCGATTCCTCTGACTACAACTTTAGTGTAGTTACAAGTTAAGTTTAGTGGCCTTGTCGTTTTAGCAGATTTCCCTTAAGGGAAATCAGCTATTGAGGTCGTACTCATGACGCGAGTTTCGAAAAATTTCTTCAAATGTCCATCGATCCTACCCAGGAGATGACGAAAATGAGGTCCGTTCAAAATTTTATATATATATATATATATATATATATATATATATATATATATATATATATATTTGTCTGTTAACGCTCTAGCGGTCGCAATTTTTGTTTGATCGTTACCAAACTCGGAAATTAATCGTTTTATGTAAAAAGGAAGATCAAGTTCGTTAATGGCTGAAATCGGACCAGTGGGAGGGGGGGGTTTAGAGGGGGGATTTTCGGAAAATTCAAAATATCTCCGTTATTATGCGTCGGATCGAAAAATTATATAGTATAGAATCAATCTTATTGCAAATTAAATTTACTATAAATAATGTTCTGTACGTTTATTCTGTATCTTGAATATTAACCGAGATATTTGCATTTGTATTCTGCATTGGTCGGCAGGAATGAGCTGTTTGGTACTTTCCGAAGAGAGCTCTGGCGGCCGTTTTCGTAACTATTCGTTCCTCGTGTATAAGTTTAGTGATCCCTTACTACTTACTACACTTGTTTTTGGGCAGATTTCTCTATTGTAAAACTTCACGTGGGAAATCTGCTTAGTTTACGCAGCCCCTGCGTGACGGGCTTTTATGTGTTTAAATTTGAATGATATATCCCTATTTTTATGAATAGTTGTTTCTAAGTTACCAAATAGTCTGTTCACTTATTTATTTACCACTTTTATAATTCTGTGTTCGTGTTGCTTGTTTCTCTTAGTATTTGGTGTTCCGTTTAGAGTATTGCTCTTTATATTATTTTGTGTGTTCCATTTTTTGTTATTTTGTTTACTTGTTTTTATTTTTCCATCTTTAAGAAGAGCCAAGTCGCCACACTTGCGAAGCTCTATTGTTTATAATAAAGAATAAAATATATATACATATACATACATGGGGGGGGCGGCTGAGTGTGACTGAATGAGTTTTTATTGAATAATACACTGATATATATGTCCAACCAAATAGTTATTTATTATACAAGTGACGAAAGTAGATCATTTTACAACTCGAGTGAAACGTTTACCCACACGAGCGAAGCGAGTGTGGTAATTTCACGAGAGTTGTAAATTCTACTTTCGTCACGAGTGTAATATTAAATTTTTTCTGTAATCGTGTAATACATGATCAGATCTAACCAGAATATGAACAAAATTAGGATGTTGTGAAGATTATGGTATGTTGTTGGTAGGTTATAAGCATAGTTGTGAAAGGTTATAAGCATAGTTATAAAACAACTAGTGATGATTGTGAAGTAGTGCAGTTATAAACAAGTGCAGGTTATAAACAAGGAAGGTAATTACTATTATATTTAAATTTTAAAATATATTGATTATTTCCACCAATAATTCATTGACATTTCAATTTATTTTGTTAAAATAAATTCTTACAATGTTAAGAAACATTTAAAAGCATTTAATTTCCAACTTCAAATTATTTTTTAATTTATACTTATTACTAATTAAGAAGGCAATTCACTTTCTTCACTCTATTGCAAAATGTTTTACTTTCTTCACTCATTTCAGTTTAGTAATGTTACCATTATTCAACGATTACAGAAGAATAAAATTTATTTAATCTATCTATACTGCGTTACAAGTGAGTGTTAAATATGGGTGCCTGGTAAATGGTTGGGAATGTTCGCAAATTTAAACTTAGGGCTAAAAACCACAACGAGGCTCAAATCGTTGTAAGAAACCTTCTTCCTCACTAGCAACTCTCAATTTACTAGGCACCATTCTCACCAACGCTGTTTTAACCCAGCGCAAGAAGAGACTTTACCAACACAAACGGACCATTACAAAATTATAGATAAACAGCTTCACCATCAGCAATAAACACGCGTTTAATTTTAAAATTTATTTAATTTTTTATTGTCGTTTGTTTGCTAACATTAATTTATCCCTTTTTGCACATTTAGTATTGATTATTTTATGAATTCTGGACAACAACTTTAAGTACTTGTTTGAATTTAAATGCGAGAACATTAGTATATAGAACGCACAGTATGTTACATGTTGGACATGGGCCCCAAACTTGAGTTATACATAGTTGGCATTACAAAATAATTTTTCTAAATTTTTGTTTTTATTATTTTAAAATGCTATCAAACATTTTTTATAATGGAGCTTAATTGAATTTTGTTTACAGAAATGATAAATACAGAAAAATATTAGATGCTTATGTAGAATTCCATGTTTAGGATGAATTAAAGCTTTTTTATATAAAACGCTCAGTCGTCTCGTAATTTTCTTTCGGGAACAGGAAATCTCTAACATAAATGTGAAGGGTTCTAGATATTGAAATGCAAATTCATACTTGTAATATATATGACATTTGAGGAAGAAGACAAATGGAGAAAGAGAATAAAGAATTTTATGACCTGAATGGTGAACCAGACCCCCTTTCTAGACCATTCACTTTCTAGACTCATATTAGGAACTCATATTGGTATAATAGATTCTTAATAGATTCCCCCAAACGTCTGTACTCAAGTTCCACCAACTTATTTTGAGAAAAAAATATAATAATAAAACTCTAGGAATAAATAAAAATCTACTTTTATTATTTTAACCCTTATGGGCTCAGGTTAGCCATGTGAGTTAAAGCGTAGGTTTTAATCTCACATGGTAAACCTAGAGTGGCGAGTTCGATTCATTCCCGCCTGGGCAAATAGGAATTTATTTAGTGACGAAATTCATTAAATAAAATCCTCAGTCCCACCCTGGCTATAAAAGGGTGGTAACCTGTAGATAACCCGTCCCAGTTAGCCTTAGTTGCTTAAAGTGGACGTTAATAAATAAATAAAAAAATTAACCCTTAATGAAATTTTTATATTTCTTATTTTGCATGCCAACATCAAAGCGATATAAATTGATTTAACTTAGAATAATTAATCCTACTGGATAATCCTCAATGCTATTTTTTTATATATTTAAAACACATGTGGATCAAGAAAAATCCCGAAGACGAAAATCAGGATAATTTTACAGTTTACTGCAAGAAAATAATCACATAATTTTTTCAACGACTTGCACACCTAATAGATAGCAAAGATGGTTAAGCCCATTATGTTGAACCACATTCAGACAATTAAGCACGTATTTCTATTTAACATATCTATTCTACTAAAAGAAAATACAATCTTGATTATTTAAAAAATTAGAATTCACTGGAAAAACATTTAAACAACAGATTTTATGAAAACTAAAAGCTTACTAATAATAAGAATACAGTTGTTGAGTATACATTTTTTATTTATTTTTTTTAGTCGTCTGTACCTGAAAGATAACTTTAACGATAATTTTAAAACTTTTCCTATTGCTAATTACATATTTATTAATATTTCTGGGATTTACTATTTTTAGAAAGGATGAGCAATTTCGTTTTTTATACATAGTATATATTACCATAATATTAGTATGAGTCAAGAGACGAACTCCTTTTTTACAGGGCGCTTCCAAAATTAGAAAATATGTTTTCATTTCTATTAAAATCTTTTGTTCAACTATTTCTTTCTAATATTAAATGTGGCCAACGTCAAAGCGATATAAATTGATTTAACTAAGAATAAGTAATCCTTCAGGATAATCCTCAATGCTACTTTTTTATATATTTACAATACATGTGGATTACGAAAAATCCCCATGACGGAAATCAGGCTAATTTTACAGCATACAGCAAGAAAATATTCATATTTTTGGTATATAATAGAAAATATTCTTGGTTTCAATGAAATGCCTGGAGCATTGGCCTACTTGATAAGCTCCATAAATAAATAAATCAAGATGGAATTCCTTAGTGCAGCGAATCGACCGAGGATTGAAAGAAACCGGAGGTAGGGTACTTTACCCACAAAATAATTTCTCCTTGTCCTCTTCACAATCTCCCCGCTTTTTCACTATATTTCCTTTCACCTAGTATACAAAAAATATATATTTAAGTCCACGAAAGGCTAACTCTAAAAGGCGGATGGTAGTGAAGTAGCCGAATAGGGTTAGTTTATCTAGATGTGGAATCTGGCTTCTGATAGGCTCCTGCCTTTTACTCCTCAATGCCGGCAAAGACATTACACCAAACACCCAACAGGTATTCACATCATTCTTCTAACTTCTCCTTTTTCTCTCTCCTTATAGAGAGGTGAGAGAATATCTGCCAGGTTCTCTCTTAGCTCTATTAGCTTGTCAAATGAACCTAATAGTCATGGGGAATAATCTATTGCAATTTCCCCTTTCGTTTATTAAGTTTCGAACTATCAGGCTGTTCTAGGCTCAGTAATAGGATAGGGGGGGGGGGGTAGAAGCTAGCTTTCCAAATGAATTATTGTTAGTAGATTTCCCTTAAGGGAAATCAGCTATTTAGGTTGTACTTATGACGCGATTTTTGAAAATTTTCCTCAAATGCCCATCAACTAGTAGGTGACGAAAATGAGGTCCGTTCAAAATTATATATATATATATATATATATATATTTGTCTGTTGCCACTCTAGTTGTCGCAAGTTTTGTTTAACCATGAAATAACTCGATATATAAGCGTCTTATTTAAAACTAAAGATCAAGTTCAATAATGGAGGAAATCGGACTGTAGGGGGAGGAATTTCGAAAATTCAAAACATATTTATTATGCGTCGGATCGAAAACTTGTATGGAACAAATTGTTATTGCGAATATAATTGTCTATAAATATAGTTATAAACATATTTACTCTATCATGAATATCAACCGAGATATTTGGATCTAAAAACTAAATTTTCAGCCTTCAGTAAAACCTCGCTCCTACTCATGTTATATTAACAATAATCCAATCGTTCCAACGCTTCTTCGCGTTGCTGATGAGTCACCGTAAGTACGAAAACGATAAGACCAAAGTCCCATCCACCGAAACTAGTAATCTCAATTGCGAAAAGTTTCAAAACCCATTTTCAGCAAATACAAGTTTGGACTACTTCGTTTCGATCTTTCGGATCTCTTCAGCTAGGCGTGTGCTAAACGTGAGCTTTCGCTCCGAGCGCTATCCTAGGACAAAGTTGAGTAAACGGAATTCTACAACATTTTGACAAAAGGTTTGATGAACGTTTTGGATTTGAGAAAATCCAGAATGATACCAAAAGTCAGGTTGTTTTAACAACTTTTGACAAAAGGTTAACAAACGTTTTGGATTTCAAGTCCAGAACATCATAACCACAAGTCATGTTGTAAAGTGTCTTAACAATAATCTGTTGTGTAATGGATATCTTTAATCTAAGATTAAAAACCAGATATTGTTTTCAAGAGACCTTTATTATGTGAGAAACGGGCAAATTCGTAGCACGATGCCGTCATAAACTGAGATTTTACGTTCTTGATTCGAAAATGTTAGATTGATCTATACCATATTCGATATTTAACAGTTCTAGACAATACTGAAGATCATATTTGTTATTGGATGTAGGACATGGAATATTTGGGGTTTAGAGGGAGGGATTGTATTGTCGGATCGTAAAATGTTATAGAGCCAATCTTGTTAAACTAATGATGGTCTACTATTGTTGTTCTATGCATTTTTGTCGTAACGTAAGTATTTAGAGTGTTATTCGTACTTTCTTGTTTTCAGCCTTCAGTAACAACCCATCACGGTTTAAGAAGGTATCTTGTAAGATATTTAGTGTATTATTCAAGATGTAAAAGAAAATTTTGTGTTTTGGAAAACATTGTAAAGTATTTTTAATCAATAAGTTCTATTTCAACTTGGTGCTTTAGTAGTTAAGGGTAGAAACAAGAAGATAAACTGAGACAATCAATCGATAACTGTTAGAATTGCTGTGATTATTCGACTGAAATTTTGACAAAATCTAATCAGAAAATATTCTTATATTTCGATGAAAGTGAACATGTGATGACTAGCCCGGTTTGTTTAAACATTTTGATTTCAAACTTCTTGATTTTCTAAGTAACATCATGGAAATAAATTTGTTCAAAAGAAATGGGGATTGAGGTGAGAAAAGACTATAAATGTAAACAAGAAAAATATCATAGATACTTTAAAACACCTAGCAGAGAGATACGCAAGTACTAACATTTTTTGAGAAACTAACATTTGACAGTTTTTTACATTTTCTCCTGCCCATTTTCTTTGGTCCCAAAAGCATAATTCAAGTTAGCTTTCTAGAAGGACAAAGAAATATTACAGGAAAATACTATGAAAGCGTCAAAAGTTGACCAAAAAAGTCGGTTCAGATAGCCAGCGAGGAATCATTTTTCACGATGACGATGCAACTGCTCATTCCTTTAATATAACACAACGTTCTAAATTCCGAATGCCTTTTTGGTGGGAATAATTCCCTTATTTCTAAGGGAATCTTTTTTATATTCAGCCAATACAGAGTCACATTTAAATATGATTTCCATTGCAGTTATTTGGAACAATGCAACAGTTAGGTTGGCTTAGTGTAAAAAATGATGCCAGAATTCTTCACATTGGGAGTGAACGTACTGTTCGAAATTAGTTTGAGAATAAGGTATAAAATTCATTAACATCATTAAAATTTTAATATAATAAATGTGTTTTAGTAGTTGAAATTTTACGATCATGGTTTCGTTTCGATTGATGAAATGACATGTATTAACTTCATTTAAATGTTGACAATAGGATACGCCAAATATTTTTGTTTCCTAAACAAATCTACTAATATTATGTCAATTTATTTATTTACGCTTGTATAATACATTTTATAAAACCTATCAATTTAATAATTATATCTAATAAATTAATTTCTTTAACAATCTTAATACCACTCTAAATATATGACATACATTTTTTAATTTATTGACGAGCAAATTTGTGAAAAGATGACATGCTTTATAAATGATGAGAAACTTGCCCCACCTTAAGAGCAATCTACCTGATCATAAATTCTTTCTTGACTGATTTTCATGCCGAATATTTTGTAGTTTTATTTAATAATTAAACTTTTTTGATAGTATCCACCTTTCTGAAGTATAAAATATTCTTCAGATATCATAAAAACATAATTCAGAAGTTTTTTAAGTTCATTTTTAAACAATGGATATTTTTTTGAAAGATAATATTTTTGCTTTACAGGATTTTTCATTAGCAATGGAATTCATCTTATATAATATTTGTTAGTTATAATGCTAATTTAAAAATAAATAATAGTGAAAACATATCAATACATTTCCATAAATTGGCAAATAAAAATACGAAGCAAGCTAATGCAAAAGTAAATAGAAATAAATAACAAAAAACGAAAACCCTTCTACATTAAAAATTACCCCTAATACAATTAAATTATTATTAAAATCAATCAGATATGTAAAATTAGTATGAATACGAAACTTTAAATAAATAAAGTAAATACAAATTATAAGATATTCATGAAAGAACATGAGTCATTTTTAATTTGTGATTGTCATTGCAACAGAGTGCTTTAAGAAAATCATTGGGTTTCTTTGTAAACAAAATAACGACAGTCTTCAATGGATTATTTACAGTTGAGTATATATATAAATGAAAACTGTTTTCAAATTCATCCTAATTACGTAAACATCGTACGTGAATGAGAATCAATTTCCTGTGCTGTTAAAAATGAAAATATTGTGTAACTATTAATTATTGATATTATATATTATGTATATAATGATTTTTTTTCATCGATTATTGAATACTGATTTCAAGGAAGAACATTCTATCATGGTACAGAGAAGTGACATCAACCATAGGCTAATAAGCAAGCAATGAAAGTGGAAATATAAAATCTTTGTACCAAAAAAAAAAAGTGCGTAGTAATAGTGAGGTAGTTTGTCGATCACCTACAAAATCTCTGACCGCCACATTCACAAAGCCTTTGAAATACTGAAGTATGAGGTGAAAAATAATATAAAGAAGTGAAGTGATATAGAAAAAAAGTCCGTCACGCATGGGCTGCGCAAATTAAGCGAACTTCCCACGTGCTGTATTTATCTATCCCATGTGCCTTTCTCTAAGTAAAAAGCAAATAAGTAGAAGGGACCTGAAGATCCCACTGAAATGGTGAAACCGGTTTTCAAGTAGAAACATTTAATGCAGGACCACTAGATCTATCTTTTCCCTAGTTACTGGATCCTCCAATATCGATCACTCAATATTATAATAGTCGTCCAATAAGTTCAGGTCCACTCCACTACGCTTTCTCTCCCTCTCTGCCTTCTCCAGGTACTACAAGCAGTGTTGGGGATATTTCATTCTGCAATAGAGCCAAGAATGAATTCCTATTTAAACGATAAAGAATAACTCTCAGCTGAAACATGTGTTTTGTTCGTGTTTTGGACGGTGGATTACTGCTGGTAATAGAAATCCCTCACAGCATGTGCATTCTCGTGAGCCCAGAAGGGAGAATTGCGTGAGTTAGTAATTCCAAAGTGCGTGATATCGTTTCAATCGTTCAAGTGAGCAAACTCCACAAGATCTCGAGGTAGCACTATTGAACAGCTGTAACGTGATATGAATATTTATATTATTTTTTTTAAGTATTCCGAGAGCTGTAGAGTGGGAGGTACAAAGCTGATTTGCAATGCAGAGAGTGTTCGTTGTTGGGCCTTAACCAAAATTATCAAATATATCCCGCCTTCGGTAACCAGCAAGCCAAGAGGTTGTCCTCGCATAATTCAATGAATAAACTACCGTTAACAAACTAAATACTTAGCTCTCAAAGACTTCAAAAAAAAAAAAAAATCTTTAATGGTATCAACCAGTACAATGAACAAAATTACATAGAGCTAATCCAGTGAGGCTATAATGAGAAGTGGGAAGGAAGGGCGAAGTATTTAATACTAGTTATTGAAGACTGTTGAGCCGATTTCTGAGGTGTCGTCTGGAGCTGTGGGAACTAAGGCTTCTGCAGCTATAACTCCCCCCTCCTGAAGATTCGAAGTCCGCTAAGAAACATAGGAAGGGAGTCTCCAAAGATCGAATTATCTTCTGGATACAGCTGCTGGGATCGCTTCCAGAGAGATGTGTTTTTCTACTGTAGCCTGGTCCTGGTGTGATTTTGAATTTTCCAATACACATCGATTTACAATAATTTCTAAGTAACATTATGATATGAAAAATAAGTAGGTATAAAATGATAATATACATGATTATTTGTGTATAGTCAGAGTCAACAAATTCTAGTGGTTCTATGCTGACGATTTCTTCACTAGGGGAGTCTAAATGTTCAAAAGTTACGTTTAACGGTTTAATATGTTCTGGGCTGTGTTCAAGGTATAGTATGCCAGTATCTATTGCCTCTGTCCTAGGTATGGGACATTCTAAGATCCTTTTATTTTGTTGAAGTTT
The DNA here is from genome assembly GCA_019009955.1 of Riptortus pedestris. NCBI lineage: Eukaryota > Metazoa > Arthropoda > Insecta > Hemiptera > Alydidae > Riptortus > Riptortus pedestris. The sequence continues at coordinate 80,577,681 of CM032233.1, forward strand.
AATAAAGGCTGTCGTGAGGAGAAAAGTGGGTTTTGTTACATCTGAAATATGAATAAGACTAGTCTCAAAGATAAGATATAAATCTATGTCAATTATATACTTAATAAAGGAGTCCGAATAAACAGATGTTATAAAACCTTGAGAGTTTCCTAGAAGCAAATTAGAAATACATAAATTGCTTATCATTCTAATTTGGTTACAATAATAATTATACAATATAAAAGCACAATTGGCTACAAATATATTTGTATTGTTACTTATGGTTTTGGTATATGGCACAACTGTGGAAATTTGTTGGTTGTTATGTATTACTGGTGTTCGGAGTAAGTAGTGTGGTATATCTGCTTTGTAGAGGAAGTGACACAAAGAAGTGCAGAATTGGTGTCAGAGTGGAATTTACTGGTAATCCATAAAATTACTGTATTTGTTGAAATGAGCGGTAATATTGAATGAGTTTTTACATTAATTTGACTAATGAGCGAAAAATGTGAGACAAAAAACCGATATATATTTTTTTCTAGACACCTTTATTATGCAGGCTACATGCAAATTCGTAGTGTGCTGGCGCCATCAATTAAGATTTTACGATTTTAACTTGAAAATGTTTATTTGATCTATACCATACTCGATTTTTATAAGTTTCAGTCAACACTAAAGATAATATTTTTTATTGGCTGAAATCGGACTTGGAACAATGGGGGTTTAGAGGGGGTATTCGAAAATTCAAAATATCTCAGTTATAATGAGTCTGATCGTTAAATTTTATAGAATCAATCTTGTTAAACTATTGATGGTTTACAATTGTCGTTATATGATTTTTTTCGCAACTCAAATATTAAGTGAGTACGTTATTGATTTCATCTTTCAGTGCCCCCTTTGCCCGCTACTCATCTCTTTTACATAGGAATATATAATATTTGGTGAGATGATATCACAAGTGTGTTATATTGTACAGGCGCGTGCAAAATCTGTTTAGTTTACGCAACCCCTGCGTGAAGGACTTTTTTTTTACGCTTTTTAAACGTTCTCTCGGAAGGACACTTGACGTAGAAAATACCATCTCATACGATTTTATACTATCATAACATAAAGGGCATTTTTGGAGGCATTTCATCTTATATACGTTCTTTATTTGTAAAAGGGATTCAGGTTAGCCATGTGAGTTAAAGCGTTGGCCTTAATCTTACATGGTAAACCTAGAGTGGCGAGTCAGATTCCCGCCTGGGCAGAGGAATCTATTTAGTGACGGAATACATTAAATAAAATCCTTAGTCCCATCCTGGCTAGAAAGTGGTGGTAACCTGTAGATAACCCGTCCCAATTAGTTAATCAATAATAATAATAAGTGGACGTTAATCAATAATTTAATTTATTTGTAAAAAAATGTCCTGGCGGTACTGTTTCCTTTTAAACTTGAGTGGGGTTTTATAATCCTTGATTATTGTCATATGTTTGTGATACAGCGCCGTATGTACTATGGGAGGTGTGAGGTAAGAATGAAACAAAGCTCTACGTGAGATTTGACGATAGTATAACTTCCGATTCTAAGAGAGTCGGTAGCAGAGTAGTAGGAAGAAGTCGGTGAGTATAGCCGTATCGGATGCCATTGTACCATTGTCAGGAGGCAGCTCATTGTTTGTGGCACCTTCCAGGGGCCGGCGATCTAGGCTACACTTTTACTCTTCCTTCTTCTCAATGGATCATTTAGACATCCTATCAATTACACCTGTGATACCCTCTCTCATCTAGGTTAGTCAACCTCAGGCAAGCTGGCTAAAAGTTGTTATTAAACCGACCAGCGGTATTCAGTAAGTGAACTATATGAGTAAAAATACACATTCAACAAAAACTACCCAATTACAGACATGAGATCTCCTTCTTTTATAACCTAAATTTAATTTTTCCTTTTTACCAGATTTCCCTTAGGAAATATCAGCTATTGAGGTTGTATTCATGGTGGGATTTCGAAAAATGTTTTCAAAGTCCATCGATGCTAACAAGGAGATATCGAAAATGAGGTCCGTTCAAAATTTTATATATATATATATATATATTAACGCTCTAGCAGTCGCAATTTTTGTCTAATCATTTCCAAAATTGACATTTGAACGTATTATGTAAAAGTGAAGATCAAGTTCGTTAACAGCTAAAATCGGACCAGTGGTAGGGAGGGGGGAGTTTAGAGGGGAAATACATCGAAAATTTGAAATATCTCCATTGTTATGCGTCGGATGGGATATTCCAAATGTTATGTTCTTTAAATGTTGTTATATACATGTTTTCTCTATATCGAATATTAACCGAGATGTTTCCATGTTTTAGGCATCCATCATTAGTAAACCCCACATTCCAAGGTTAAATACTAAATATGGTTGTCATTGAACTATTACTTAGTGAGCCAAGATAAGATATTAAGATTTTTCGTCCTTTACTCGAAAATATTTATTTCATGTGTACTATACTCGTCATATTTGTTATTAGCGGACTTGGAATACCGTGGTTTAGAGAGGGGGGATTAAAAAATTCAAAATATCTTCGTTATTATGAGTCTGATCATAAATTTTAATCTCGAAAAACTTTCGATTTTCGATATTTGTTATTCTATGCATGGCTTGGTAACTCAAGTATTAAGTGAGTTATGCGGACTTTATTATTTTCTGCCTTCAGTAGCCCCCTCCTTCTACTCATCGGTTTTACAAATAAATAGAGAATTTGTAGTGAGATAAGATCACAAGTGTTATACCAATATTTGGGAAATCTGCTTATTTTACGCAGCCATTGTTTATTTGAATTCAAGTAATCTCTGCTTACAGAGTGTCTTGAATGAGTAATAATTATTTTTTTCCTACAGTTCAAATCCAGTTAATTTCCTATTGCAGTAGGCTAGGCTTCTTTGTCTGAATTGTGTGCCCGTTATCTTGAAGCAATTGAGGAGCTACTTTAATAAAGATGACGTGAGCTCTGGTCAAGTGTGTCACGATGTGAAAGCGCCATGCAGACCATATATACTCCCACAAAAACCTCTGAGTGACTAAGCATGGGATATTGTGTTACAGATGTATCACATAAAAGATGCCCGAAATTCACGGGTGTGATAGTACACATAAAATTGATCAAGCATGTCTGTTAGGCCATGGCCCATTTTCTGAACAGGCAAAAACGTCTTCATTTATCTATGTTTGTGAAAACGATTACACTAGTTAGATGATTGATCTTAAAGTATTTAAAATTAGTATTTATCTTTGATAAATCCATCAAACATGATCTTCCAGGTGATTAAAACACGATATGCGACATATATCTCAAAATCATCGATTTCTTATGATGTTTTTCCTTTAGACGAGGACCTATCACAACATTAGTACAAACCAAAAAAAAAAAAAATAAGTTGAAATGCTTTGTTGTCGAAATAGTATAACTTTCATATAATGTCTACGTCGACTAATGAATAACCAGATTCATCACCCTCAACACCAGCAGAAAATAAAAATGTATATATATATATATAAATATATATATATATATATATATATATATATATATATATATATATATATATATATTTGAATCTCTTTAAGAGGTTATATGCATTGATTTCGCATTGTGCTTCAAATGACTTCAATGATGCAATTAATAGCCATAACTACGCTTCAATGGACATAACTAAGCCAGGTGTTTATTCATGTATTCAGTATTTTTAAAACATAATCATGTCACGTCATATGTGTATCATGGTGTAAAGTAATTATTCGAATCTGGTGTTTTAAGTGCAGCAATATCATTCATTCCAAGTAATGAATGTGCATTAGACCAAACTGTGAAAGCAACATTCGACAACATGCAATTATGTGGAGTGCTGAAGTTAAGAGGATAGTACTTACAGGACTCCTGACCAATTACAGCTCATATCAAAGGTGGCTAATGACCACTCACGAAAGAACTCTATATTTACAATACGCTTCAAAGCTCCTAATTGACGAAGAAATATCTACTTAATGATTCATACAGGAGTACAACAGTGAAAAATATCTTTCTTTCATATCCGGGGAACAGTGGATTTATTTTAAAGGCATTTGAACCCATTTTCGACCGTAGATACAGGATAGCTCTACCGTTTGTCATTAGGTGCTCCAGATTCTGGAAATGTTGATCTGATTTTTTAAGTACGAAAAGCTTTGGCATTGAAGGTGATAACATTTTCTTAAAATAAAAAGATGTTCGAAACGAATATTTATTTAATGTGAACTAGGACACATCTAAATACAATGGCAAATTCGAAAATAATCAAAAGTTTTAAGAAAATGACGAACGAAGTATAGTTTAAGTTTATTTAAGTATGTGCAGAAAAAAATCGATCTCGATTTTGAAAACTTCCTACCCTTGTTTCTTTACCGTAGTATTCTTTATGAACTACGAGGTTGGCTTTGGCCAATTCTAACAAATGAAAATTCCAATATTCCAGTATCTAAGGAAGAATGAGAAGTGCAGACGTACGTAAACCCTTAGATAAAGATTAATCATTTATAATGGCAAAGCTCAATTCCATTATGGCATAGACTTGCTCGAAACTATTAGATGTGGCAGAACATAGAAAGTGCTTACTAATAACGTAATACTCCTTCACCACTAATTAAGTGCATTTTCTAAGTAACCTCTTCATTATTTTAAAAAGTGACTCCACTTGATCTGATTTCTGTTATTAATTGAATTCACCTTTAGTTTTACATGAAAGATTCGAATATCGAGTTTCGTAACGATCAAATTACAATTGTGACATACACATATCTTTGTTTTGTATTTTTTTCTTTAATAAAAGCCCGAAGTAAAGAATTCGCTGTTTTAAGGTGTAAATGAGGCTTATCAACAATACTTGACATATAAGTTATTATAACACAGACATTTATGCTTTATATTTCTTCCCACTCTGATCCCCTCTCATCATATTAACCTATAAGTCTCAAATTTGATTTAAAAAAAAACAAACTGAAATATCGAGTTGGACGCAACAATGCCTTCATGATCAACTGGTATACTTCTTTTAAAATAAGGACAAGAAGATATATACTAGATGCAGAGGTTAGTCAAAACAAATTACTTTTAAGGATCATTACAATGTCACTATGGTTTAAAGTAGCTTTCAAATGTCTATGATTTTGTGAGAAAGAAGGAATTATATCAATACCAGTAGAGAAAAATTTCTTTCAGAAACATTAATTCAAACAACTGGAGTTAAGTATTTATGAACAAAAATATAGTCCAAAGAAAATGATAAGGGGTTTCGAACGACATGGATTTAAGTGGGCCCATGACATAACATTAATTATGTTTTCAATGTATTACTAGACTCAAATATACCTCTTGGCCATAAAGGAGCTTAGTATATTTGATTCACATTATGGCTTAGACTTAAGCGTAGCTCTATCATACTCCTTGAAGGTAGATGGTATATGGGTGGAAGGCCCACTACGCATCCGCCATTGAAAATGTTTTCATTCAGCCAATACTTTATGGTATTCTAAGAAGTACTTAACCAAGTAAGGAACTCTTAGTTAACGAACTAAAGTTACTGGATCTCTGTTAAGAAGAAAACGCCTCGTTCCTTCACTGTTGTTTATTCGTTGCAACAGAGCGCTTTCAGAGCATACGCTCCATCATCAGTACTCTGCTGGCAAACATTTACTATAAAATGTTTCTTCGTTTTTTGTTTTTTTTTAATTTTCCATTACCATCCACCTTCACGGAGCATGATAGAGCTACGCTTAGATCTAAGCCATAATGTGAATCAAATATACTAAGCTCGTTTATGGCCAAGAGGTATATTTGAGTCTAGTAATACATTGAAAAAATAGGTAATGTTATGTCATGAGCCCACTTAAACCATGTCGTTCGAAACGCCTTTTAATTTTCGCTGGATTATATTTTTGTTCATCAATTCTTAACTCCAGTTGTTTGAATTAATGTTTGTGAATGAAATTTTTCTCTACTGGTACTGATAAAAAATCAGTGGTAATGATCTAACAAAATCATTGATATTTGAATGCTACTTTAAACCATAGTGACATTGCTATGATCCTTGAAAGTAAATCGTTTTGACTAACCTCTGAATCTAGTATATATAGCATCATTGTATTTATCTCTTTCGGAACGAATAAACAATAGTGAAGGAACGAGGCGTTTTTTCTTACCTGAGATAATAATTCCTTCACCATCCAGCACCTCAAAAAGGTTACTGGGGTTAGAGATCATAAATCCATAATCTTATACTCTGGCACTAAATGATTTGTGGGTATGGTAATTAAAGGAGAAGTGAATATATGGAAAGTGGTATGTGTGTCATTTTTGCAGTAGGAGTGTTATTTTACAAGGAAACTCTTCTATGGGCATAATGATCTTCGGGATTCTGGCGTTGACCGTGTCATGGTATTTTCTAATAAAGTTTCGCTTGTCATTCAGCTAGCTTTGTCAGGGTGTCTCAACTGGGAATGTGGCTCTGCTGTCCTATCCAATGGATTTATACTTCCCTTGTCCGGTTCTGAAGACTGAGTCACCGTACCTATGGGTCCGGGCCCGTTTCGTTGTCCGGGTTTCTATTTCTTAGTGTTCCCTCTCATAGCCCAATATTATTTACCAAGGGTAGCTGATTTAACAGCTATCCTCACAAGTAAAAATTATTCTGACATTTTGCCGTCTCAATGGCTTCACTGATATTCCTTTCTTGATACATTGGGTTTGTCAAATCTTATCTGGTGATTTGACTTATGCAAATGTCCTGCCACTACGGACTCTCGTGAATATCAGTCTACCCGTTTGCCCAATGTATTCTTTTCACACGCACATAGGGCCTTGTGAATGGAGCTCTTAACCGCGGGTCATCCCTTACACTTGTCACCACTTGGCTTATCTACCTTCCAGTAGTGAAAGTGAGAGCTCTATATTGTATTTGTACAGGACCTTTGCTAGGTTTTTTCCAGTCTTTTCTTTCACATATGGATTAATGACGGGTTCCTATTGTTTTCAATTTCGTTGGGTAAACTTTTCTTCGAGCTACAATCAGTTCTTTATTGTAATTTTCATTATTAGGGTGACTATTAAAATCATCTCATTATTTTAAAATGTCCAAGGTTCTGATAATCTTGAAACTCAGGTGATTAAAGTTTTTATAGCTCGGTTAATATTCATTATGGAGAAAATATGTACATATGACAACATTTAAAGGACATTTGTTCTATACATTTTTTAAGATCCGACATATAAAAACGGAAATATTTTGAATTTTCGACATTTCGCCCTCTAACCCTTCCTCCCTCCACTGTTCCGATTACAGCCATTAACGAACTTGAGCTTTCTTTTTATATAAAACGTTTAAATATCGAGTTTAGTGGTGATTAAACAAAAATTGCAACCTCTAGAGCGTTAACAGACAAATATATATATATATATATATATATATATATATATATATATATATATATATATATATTGTATTTATCTTCTTGTCCCAATACAGTTTTGAATGGACGTCATTTTCGTCATCTCCTGGGTAGGATCGATGGACATTTGAGGATAGTTTTTGAAAATTGCGTCATGAATACGACCTCAATTGCTGTCTCCCCTTAAGGGAAATCTGCTTATAATTTAGAATTTCGTATTACAAAATAACTTCAAATTCTGAAAAATACATTCTAATTACCGTGTATTATATTTATATTTTCGACAAAAACAATATTAACTATAATAGTGACAAACATATTTTTTGCCTTCAATGTAAATGTCCACTCTCGTCTGGGATTTTAAAACAATCAACTTTATGAACATTCTCACCATTGATACATAGACAATTAATAATTTGACTTCTAATTATTGACTTTAAAACCAATCGGGATTCATTGAGATCATCTTTGAGGCAAGTTCTGTAACTAGCTAATTTATGTTAACGGTTTACCCACTTCTCGTTGTATGTTTCCACTTCCTTTGTTTGTTTACATTTAAAACTGCAATACTAGATTGTTACTATTTTTTAATTATTCATAACATAAAATCTAAGATAGAGAGAATCATCAGAGAAAGACATCTCTGAACAATCCCATACTAAATATCTGAACATTAGATACCCTCTCTTGTTAATGAAAAGTAAAAAAAGAAGTCAGTCACACAGGGGCTGCGTTAACTAAGCAGATTTCTCACGTGAGTCACGCTTTTGCATTTATCTCAAAAATTAAAAGTTCAATGAGAACAATATTTGGTATATTTAAGCTTCAAATAAAGTGCTTCATAACATAATAGAATATTGTTAATATTAGATGAGTAGGACTGGGAGTTTACTGAATAAACATAGCAACATTTATAGAACATTAAATTTGCAAAAAGAATGGCTCTATACACATTTTTGATCCGACGCACAATAACGGAGATACTATATTAAGAATTTTCGAAATTCTCCCCCTTTAAACCCCCCCCCCCTCCCACTGGGCCGATTTCAGCCATTAACGGACTTGATCTGTCTTTTTACAGAATGATCATAATTATATATATATATATATATATATATATATATATATATATAAAATTGTGTAGATGTTTTCGACCAGGTTATATTTATATTATTTCACCAACATTTATATTTTTTCACCAACATCGCCCTAAACTCTAAGAAACATCAACAACACCATATATATATATATATATATATATATATATATATATATATATATATATATATATATATAAATATATGATATAAAATTGTAACCTCTATCTTCACATTGATTTTTTTCTCGCAATTTCTCGATACCTTTTTGTTTCACATGTCGTAGGCACCATAACTGCATTTTGTTTCTTTCGTGTATGTTTGTTACCTTAAAACGATTATATATCAAGTTTGGTAACGCTAAGACAAAAATTGCGACCGCTAGAGTGGTAACAGACAAATATATATATATATATATATATACAGTCTTGAACAGGCCTCATTTTCGTCATCTCCTGGGTAGGATCGATGGATATTTGAAGAAAAATTTCGAAAATCGCGTCATGAGTACGACCTCAATAGCTGATTTCCCTTAAGGGAAATCTGCTAATGTGCGCATAAAATGTCTAACTTTTGACTAGGCAACACTAAAAATTATATAACAGCTATACGTGCATTGATACACTATTGAACTACATATTTTACTATAATTTTTGTTTGCAAGAATACAATTGTTGACTTTTAGTCCAGGAGTTGCGTGAACACAGCAGACGAAAATAGTTATCGCAGAGGCTTATTCCGATTCTTCAGGGGGTTCATGATTATCATCCCGGGAGTTAAAGTATATTGACAGTATAATAGGTAGGAACTAAAATAAATGATGTCATTAACTGATTACAGCAGCCAGTGAGCTAGTGAATGCCGGCCTCAAAGCACCAGATACTATATCTACTCCGGGACAGGTTCCTAAATTACTGGAAGGTCCGGCATTATAATTTACATTCCTTTTATCAACCCCGATAAAAAATAAAACATAAAGAACTTTATTACTATTGTACCACATTCCGCCTGAATCATCCTCATAAATGAGGCTGAGGTCATACGAATGTATCATTTGTAGGACATTAAGAGATTTCACTAATATTGCCACAGTGTTTCCGTAAGTGATCTCAGGCATAAGTGCCCATACTACTGCAAAGTTCTAAATGTAAAACAAATAAAGAGATAAGAAGCTAGTGGGAATGCTACCCATGAAGACGATGGCTGATGGGGGCCACCTACATACCTGCGGCAAATATTCTGCAAACTCACGTTGTCTCTTCAAACAACACACTCCCTGACACAGCAGGAAATACTAATGGTCTCTCCTTTCACATGTGATGCATATTAACTCATAGACAGCTATCACTAATCGTCTTTCTCCTAAATGTTTTCTATAATTAGCCACACTTGTTCACTAAACAGCGTGTTCCGTACGCTTTCTGATTAATGTTATTTCTGATTTTTCATTGCTTGACTGAGAATTTTTTTATTCTATTAGCTGGCCAAGAACCAAGTAATAAACATCCGTCGCGCATGGGCTCCGTAAACTAGGCAGATTTCCCACGTGAATTGTAGTAATAGATAAACCTACATACTGCTAACACAACACCATCGTGAATATTAGGTGAATAAATACAAACATTACTAAGAAATCATTCCCCTCCCGGCGGAAAACGTTTCAAATATAAACAAACAGGTCTGCCAACGGCTTTCAGTTATTGTTTTTCTTTCCGACACCGGAAAGAAAAACAATGACTGAAAAATATCTGAATATAACATATTAATTTTATTGAAAACTATGTACTATACCTAGTACTGTAATTTATGATGAATCAGAATAAATTTTATCTCAATCAATCAAATTTTAGTAGTCCAACAATTTAAGACGGGGGGGGGGGGGTCACACGAATATATTTGCATCTATCTCGTATAATAAAGGTCTCTGGAAAACAATATTTGGTATTTAAGCATTGAATGATGTGGGTTATTATATAACAGAGTATTGTTTACGTAACACGAGTAGAAGTGGGGGTTTTCTGAATGCTGAAAACTGGAAAATGCAAATATCTCGGTTAATTTTAAAGATAGGGAATAAATGTACATAACAATATTTATAGTAAATTTAATTTTCTATAAGATTTATTCTATACACTTTTTCGATCCAACTTATAGTAACGGCGATATTTCGAATTTTCAAAATTCTCCCCCTCTAAACCACCCCCTCCCACCACCCTGTCCGATTTCAGCCATTAACGAACTTGATCTTTCTTTTTACATAAAACAACTAAATATCGAGTTTGGATACGATCAAACAAAAATAGCGACCGCTAGAACGGTAACAGACAAATATATAGGTACATAGATAGATACAGTTTTGAACGGACCTCATTTTCGTCATCTACTGGGTAGGAACGATGGACATTTGAAGGAAAAATTCGATAATTGTGTTATGAGTACGACCACAATAGCTGAATTCCCTTAAGGGAAATCTGCTAAAAAACAATTAGCGTAAAACCTGCAGAACATAACAGCTGATAAGTAAATGTTTAATCTCCATTAAAAATAGAGATTGGAATGATGATGGAGAGAATGGAATGATATGTTGCTCTGGCTTTAACAGAAAGAAATTGGGGCTTCAGCGAATAATCAGTTACAGATTTGCCCCATAGGAAAAAGAACGAGAGCCAAATAAATGGAAAGTTTTGAGACGTTTCTGTATTTGTTGCTGTTTTCTGATATAGCATGCCATGCATATTTCTCTCACATTGCCAAATAATGGTCAAGACGTACATCTTAGCCGAAATCAAATTACCTTCACCTCTGAAACAGAGTAAGGTTCGGTGTACGAGAATACAACTGCCTTCAACTACACCTCTCTCGAATTTTAGCGGATTTCCCCTAAGGGAAATCAGCTATTGAGGTCGTACTCATGATGCGATTATCGAAATTTTTCTTCATATGTCCATCAATCCTACCCAGGAGGTGACGAAAATGTGGTCTGTTCAAAACTGTATATATATTTGTCTGTTACCACTCTAGTGGTCATAATTTTTGTCTTATCGTTACCAAACTTGATATATAATACTTTTATACAAAAAGAAAGATCAAGTTCGTTAACGGCTGAAATCGGACCAGGGGAAGGGGGGTTTAGAGGGGGAGAATTTCGAAAATATTTAATATCTCCGTTATTATGCGTCGGATCGAACATAATATTAACAATATTCTATTATGTTATGAAGCACTTTATTTGAAGCTTAAATAACAAATATTGATCTCATTGAACTTTTAAGATTTGAAATAAATGCAAATACCTGACGCACGTGGGAAATCTGCTTAGTTAACGCAGCCCATGCGTGAAGGACTTTTATTTTCTGATACAATGATATAAATTTATGGACCTAAATATTATGTATTCCTCATAGAATATCATTTGAGACTGGCTCAAGAAACTTTTTGATTTCCAATTGAAGATAGAGTAAATCTTATAAAGCACTGATTGATATACTAGTAAATAAAGAGATAGGGATTCACGAGCAAGACCCGATCAGTCTTTCATAAATCCTAGCTCATTTGTATAAACGATTGCTGAATGTTGTCCAACTGAAAAATCTAATAGAGATATAGAAATGACTCTTTAATTTATTCATCATTCGCCATCTTATAGGAGAAAATGTAATCGGCGAATAGTCAAATAATTGCCAAATAATGGATACAATAATCATTTTTTAGCAGATTTTTTCTTCTTTTTTTTTTACTTTAATAATATAAGTTTGTGTTAGTCCGAAAGGCTGTATTAATATCTTTAACATGTTTCCCTGTGCCTACTCCAATTGATTTAAGTCCTCTTAATTGCGCTAAAGCCCATGACACACAGCTCTCCACTATAGAAATAAAAGAATACAAACATCAGACACACTTAAATAATTGTAATTCAAAAATATTTTTCAATACGAAAAGGAAGAGGTTAAATTACAGCATAGCGCCATAGAGCTACTCTAACAAAAAAACCATCCACTTCTGAACATATCACAACTAATTAACACCCATGTAATTAAGCGATTTAACTACGTCACCCTCATTAAACACCAGAATCCCTCTCGTTCAAGCCATTTTTAGGTATATAGACTAGTGGCACATGTATTTATGGCTTATTAAATTTTGAACAAAATAATAGCTGATTTCCCTTAAGGGAAATCTGCTAAAATCATAAGCACATTTTTAGTTTTGGCTACCTACATACTAACATGATTAAAGTCGGACGATAAATTTCAAAATTAAAAGTTCAAGGTAAAACACTAAAGTTTTGTTTATAAATAAATAATACAGCACTTAAACTGTGTGTTTTTTTTCGCACATTACAATGTTTTTATGTTGGATCATCATAATCGTCATCACAAAGTAGCAAGAACCTATTCATTCTGATGTTCATGACAGTACATTACTCTTCAATTTCCATTTTGATTAAAGTATACTATATTTATTGCAATGCTACTCAAGAATGTTTGTCTCGTTTCTGGTGGGGCGGGTGGTTGTTAACAATTTGCGCCTTGTCATCGGTAAAGTGAAAGACCTGTTGATTCCTGTTGTACGTCTTGTTTTAATACAGTGTCGCTCGTCTCCACTCATCATATTTCATCTTTTACGTCTTCTCTCTTGAATATATTGCACAAGAAGATAATAAAGGTTCCTAAACATGAGAGGTGTAAGGCTGTTAGGGGTGAAGAGAAAGCGCAATAGAAAGTGGCTACAATAGAAATTTCTACATCCCCGAATGACACGCGATAGGTGTAATTTTTCGTGGTGCAAAGTGAAGAGAATCCAGGATATTAAGTCAGTTATATCAAAATATCTTAGAATAAGGAAGGGATTATATTGGGATTATTTTTTGTTTTTTAATATGGCACCCTAAGAACTGTCTGAATCGACGAAAATATATACTTTGCTTAAAAATAGATAAAATACTTGTATGAAGGATGTCTTTATATATAAGATTAAAACTATCAAAAATGTTTCAGTAAAAAATAAAACTCCGAAATATTTCTCACGACAATCGGTCAAAAAATAATTTATGATGAGGTATATTGTCTCTTTAAGGTGGAAACGTGGTTTTGTTCCTTTAAAAGTTCGTTCTTTAGTTATTTAAGATTAATAACGAAGCGCATCAATAAATTCAAACTGTATATTATATGTAAAATTAAATGAGCAAAATTTAGGATATTTGTACATAGACAAGAAAAGCTAGAGAGCTGAAATTATTTCTTCCAAGGAAGTTGAAATGAGCAAAGTAAACTGAAATATTCGTGAGGTAGGAAAAAGTAATGTATCATCGTTGTCAATATAAACAGTTTTAAATAACAAGCAAACGTATATACTTTAATGACACCGCAAATCCTGCGTGATGCATTTCCAGTAAGTTTTAACCAAGGTCTAAGAAAATTAACAGAATTTCAAGAGAAAAGCAAGCGTAGTGCTGCGTTAACTAAGCAGATTTCCCACTTCCCATTTTTTTGTATATCCTCAAAAAGTTAAAGCTCAATGAGAACAATATTTGGTATTTATGCTTCAAATAAAGTGCATCATAATTTAACAGTTTATTGTTAATATAACATGAGTAGGAGTGGGGGTTTACTGAATGCCGAAAACAATAAAATGCATACATCTCGGTTAATAATCAAGATAATGAAAAAAAGTCCGTCACGCAGGGACTGCGTAAACTAAGCTGATTTCCCACTTGAAGTAATACAATAGAGAAATATCCATAAGAGAGCCGAACAGAGTTACGGCCGAACTGGCTTTTGGCTGGAACCTCACTCGTCCGATATCAGCCCACATTTAATAAAAATTCAAATATCTCGGTTAATATTCAAGATAGAGAATAAATGTATTGAACAATATTTATAGTAAATTTAATTTGCAATAAGATTGGTTCTATACAATTTTCATTTTCATATCACGGCACAATCCGACGTATGGTAACGGAGATATTTCGGATTTTCGAAAATCCCCCCGTCTAAACCGAACTTGAGCTTTCTTTTTATATAAAACGTTTAAATATCGAGTTTGGTAACGATCAAACAAAAATTGCGACCGCTAGAGCGTTAACAGATATATATATATATATATATATATATATATATATATATATATATATATGTGTGTGTGTGTGTGTATGTGTGTGTGTGTGTGTGTGTCTCTCTGTTGCGGCTCTAGGGGTTGTAATATTTGTCACGTCGTTGCTAAACTTGATATATAATCGTTTTATGTAAAAATAAAGATCAAGTTCGTTAACGGCTGAAATCACGCCAGTGGGAGGTGGGATTAAAGGGGGAGAATTTCGAAAATTCGAAATAACTCCGTTATTATACGTCGGACCGAAAAAGTGCATATAAATAATCTTATTGCACATTTTTGCGTTATTTTCTTTTTAAATACTTTTTTTCTTATTCCAGAATCCATTCCTCCTTGTTGTAGCCAACAAAATTATCTTCAAAGATAATTTTGTTGGCTACAACAAGGAGGAATGGATTCTGGAATAAAAAAAAAAGTATTTAAAAAGAAAATAACGCAAAAGTATTCTTGAATGAATTAAAAAAAATGTTTACTTCAAGAAACATCAAAAAAAAAAAGTTCTTAGAATTAATTTATTTTTAACTAATTACGCAGTAATTATTTGTAAAAGGAATATATTTTTCCTGAATAGCTCCATGTAAAAAAAAAAACGGTGTTGCATCTTCCAGGGAAGAATCATAAAGAATATTTTTGTGTTATTCCGTTTGTTTTTTTTGTTTATTTATTAGGAAATTATTGCCTCTTCCAATAGACTTTTAAAGATAATTTTCTGTTTTACATCTTTCATGTCACCTCATTTTTCAATAACATGCCGTCTCTGAATTAAAGATTTGTGAATTTTACGGCTAAAGGATGAGTCAAATCGAAAAATTCACAGATATAGAATGGTTTTAGAATTTTTTTTCTACAAGAATTCGTCATAAAAAGTATTGCATTCCATTGGAAATTCCAGAGTTATGTTCGCTGAAGGAGTACTGGAGAAGTTTACGAGGTTTAATATGGATTGAAAAGATTCATCAGGGGTCACAACTACGGCATACCAAGTCTTAGCTTTGTAATAAAATATTAGTAGATTTTGAGGGGGTGGCACGGGAAGTTGGGACACCCTGTATATATAAAACTTTTAACACTCTAATGGCCGTCATTTTTGTTTGAATCGATATTTAAAAGTAATATGTAAAACTAAGGAACTAATTCATTAATAACTGAAATCGAACTATGAAGAATTAGAGATTTAAATTCCAAAATTTAACAAACAACTCCCTTAAAATGAGTCATATGGTTATTATGAGTCTCCTTTACATGGACCAATTTTGAATCGGCCAAATGCAACCTATTGGGTTCAATAAACACAATATTACAATAAAGAAACTTGAAGCTTACAAATATCTGAGTAAATATAAATGGCACGCATGAGGAATGTCGCTTTTATTAATTAAAACTTGTAAAATCTATGAAATGAGTTATAATTTAAGTTGTAATAAATTGTTCTTTCTACTCACATCGAAAAAATTATGCCATCAACGATGACCTTTAATGATACTGCGATTACTTTTTCACTTTTGGTCCAAGATTTGACTGCATTTTGAAAGTAACCTTTTAGCAGATTTTTTAAAGGAAAATCAGCTGTTGAGGTAATAATCATGACGGGGTTTCGAAAAGTTTTCCTCAAATGTCCTACCAAGGAGATAATTGGGTCCGTTCGAAATTATATATATATATATATATATATATATATATATATATATATATACAAATTTATATATTTGTCCGATAACGCTCTAGTGGTCTAGAGTTTTGTCTGACAGATACCAAACTGGATATTTAAACGTTTTACGTAAAAATAAAGATCGAGTTCGTTAACGGCTGAAATCAGAGCGGTGGAGGGGGGGGGCTTAGAGGGAGGAATTATGAAAATTCAAAATATCTATTATTATACATCGGATCGGAAAAGTGTATAGAACAAATCTTATTGTAAATTAAATGTCCTACAAATGCTGTTATATACGTTATTTCACTATCTTGATAATTAACCGAGATATTTGCATTTTTTTTAGTTTTCGGCCTTCAGTAACCCCCCTCCCCCCTGTTATATCATGAAGCACTTTATTTGAAGCTTAAATACGAAATTTTGTGCTCATTGAACTTTTACTTTTTGAGATAAATGCAAATACGTGGCGCAAGAGGGTAATCTGCTCAGGTAACGCAGAACCTGCGTGACGGACTTTTTCGGTTTTGCACCCTTCAAGCTGCAAACCTCTGACTTGTAGGAACACTAACTGTAGTAAGTTGTACCATTTGAAGATAGTTAAGAACAGTGTTCGGCAAAAATTATTATCGGTAACGGATTACGGATAAATGAGGTTACTCCTCATTTATTATCAACGAATTTCGGATGTCGGTTATGCCTTATTTGGAAATATTATCACATAACATCTGTTATTATCTTTTATGTTAAATAAGGCGTTCAAAAGTTGTTCATCCTTTTTAAATTAGCATTATTAAAAATGGTGTCCGTCGAATAATATCTCTCGTCAGCGGATGAAAATTATATTCTACCGATAATTCTAGTTTCCTAGAAAATAGCTTTGGGGTAAAAAGTTATTAATCTTTAAGCAGGGGACAAAATAAAAGAGAAATTGTTACGCCATCAGATTCTAATAATTTCCTACCAGCTTCATATATATATATATATATATATATATATATATATATATATATATATATATTATATACATGCCTTATTTATGTATTCCTTATGTTGCTAAGAAAAAAAGAAGAATAATTATGAATAAAATATTACAGATTATCAAATAGCGAATATCAGGTAATGCTACTTATTTTGGGAAACAGATAATAAATCATTATTGTTTTGTTTTTTAAATTGTGGATAATGAATAAATAGTAATATTTCACACGTTATTTGGATCATAAATTATGCGAATATGCCCAACTCTGGTTAGGTAAGTAGAACAACATAATAGATGATGTGCACATTTGCTAATGTGTATTTAAGCTGATGTTCTATTCATGTTACCGGAGAGTGGAACCGAAAAAGCCATGTTGTCAAGCATCTCCTGGATTTCAGTAATATGAAAAGAAGAAATCCACCGCCTCTCCCCCCCCCCCACTGCAGTGGTCAAAATAAAAAATGATGATTATTAATGAGCTTTTTCATGTTGTTTTAAATGTACTTACTGCACCTAGTGTTGATCGAAACGATGTACAGACTGCCACCCGAAACTGCCACTGAAAACATCGTAACACTAGAAGCCGAATTCGAGGATATATATACATGGTATGATTGTTTGTTGTGGTTTGTGATCAATGTTGATGAAAGAAGTTTTAGTCTATGCCAATATTTCGGGAATTTTATTCTCTCTACTTCAAGGCTGTAAACAAGCACTACTTTATATATATTGCACATTGTTATTTAAATACAGAGTAACTAAGTGGTGTTTATGCTGTTTGTACTTATAGACTAGAATTAATTAAATACTAAGATTCATTTGAAATTGCACTTGTGATTACATAAAGAAAACTGGTTGCAACTTTCCTTTTCTTTAAGATTCCTGGTTTGTTTACATTCAACATGGTCATAGCCTTATATGTTTGTATATCAGTTAAGTTGTTGATATGTCTATGGTTTATTATCTTTCGTTGAATATTATGACTATTATATTTTTAAATTACAGCTACTATATTGTGTAACAACTGTTATTATATAATATTAAAACTATTATTTTATTGTATTAAAGCTATTATATTATGTTACAACTGTTATTATATAATATTAAAACTACTATTTTATTGTATTAAAGCTATTATATTATGTTACAACTGTTATTCTATAATATTAAAACTATTATTTTATTGTATTAAAGCTATTATATTATGTTACAACTGTTATTATATAATATTAAAACTATTATTTTATTGTATTAAAGCTATTATATTATGTTACAACTGTTATTATATAATATTAAAACTACTATTTTATTGTATTAAAGCTATTATATTATGTTACAACTGTTATTATATAATATTAAAACTAAACTGCTCAAAAATGAATAGGGATATTGGCTGTTTTGTGGTATGTATGGGGCCTAGCATATTTTTTTTTTTTTATTAGAAATATCATTAATATTTATTAGAAATTATTGTCTTTTTTCTCCCATAAAAAAGAAATTTAATTAAGATCAATTTAATTAAAATTAATAGGATAAGAAAAAATAACCAATATCCCTATTCATTTTTGAGCAGTATATTATTTTATTGTATTAAAGCTGTTATATTATGTTACAACTGTTATTATATAATATTAAAACTATTATTTTATTGTATTAAAGCTATTATATTATGTTTCAACTGTTATTATATAATATTAAAACTATTATTTTATTGTATTAAAGCTATTATATTATGTTATAACTACTATTATATAATAATACAGTTACTACCATATTGTATTAAAGCTATTATCATATTATTACTATAATTTTAACATTATATAAATATTGTATAAATGCTAGAGTATTATGCATGTATAAATATGTATATGTAAGTATGGTGTACATATAGATATTGTATTGAGATGTGTTTATGGTATTATGTTACAATATATGGTGCTGAGATTGTCTATGTCTGGTTTTTGTTACATGAATTCTTGTGTTGTGTTTTATATATCTTTGAACAGTATTTTTGTTTTATTGGATTCTATGTCTAATATTTTTTTTTATTTTACCATCCTTTTCTAGCCAGGGTGGGCCTAAGGAGTTTATTTAATGAGGCCGTCATTAAATAAATTGCCCAGGGCGGGATTCGAACCCGCCACTCTAGGTCTGCCATGGGAGATTAGGACGAACGCCCTAACTCGCACGGTCAACCCGAGCCCCTGTCTAATATTTGTGTTTCATTGAACGTAAATTGGTGGTCATTGTTAATACTGTGTTTGTATGTTTGGCTTATTTATTCAAATAATGTAAGGTTAAGGTGTTGGTCGTAATCTTACTTCGTAAACCTATAGGCGTGAGTTCGATTCTCACCCGGGCAATAGGAATTTATTTAGTGACGTACTCATTAAATAAAATCCTTAGTCCCATCCTGGGTAGAGAAGGGTGGCAACCTGTAGATCCAATTAGCCTCAGTAGCACAAAAGTTGACGTTAATAAATAACAACAAAACTAAAGGTCATGTTTGTTAAGGAACAAAATCGAACCAGGAGTTGTGGGGGTTAAGAGAATGGATAACATTTATTATTGCGAACATTTCCATTATTATGAGCCGGTTTAAAAATAATAATAACCAATATTGTTGGGAAAGTTATTTGATACAAATTATTTTTCTATACATTTTTCTTTAATTCGATTTTTAACCTATTATTTAATTTTATTTTGCATTTATAGCTTTTAGTGAAACTTCCTAATTTTGTAAATTTTATTGAAGACTATTATTTTTCTAAAAATCTCATGTTCGGCAAAAATTAAAAGCCTTTTTTTTTTGCATAGGGCACGTGCTAAGGGAGAAATACAGACCGAAATATGACATTACGTCATCTCTGTTTCAATATCCTGTACGCGAAGGAGAATTAAACTTATTAGGTTGTACTTGTTGGGTTTATACAGGATTTTATTACCGGATAGAGACTTTTGTTATTCCTTATTCCTCTATAATGTTTACAACAATTGTGTTGAACCATAATTTGATAAGTCATTTAGATATAATAAAACTAGCAAGCGGGGAAACAAGTAAAATAAAAAAGTCCGTCAAGCAGGGGCTGCGTAAACTAAGCAGATTTCCCACGTGAGGATTACTAATAGATAAATCTACGTACTGGTAACACAACACCACCGTGAATAAATACAAACGAAAATAAGAAATGTTTCATCCATTTTCAATAACCTGCCGACAGGAAGCGTTAGGTTAGAAATGTAAACAAACGGGTCTGCCCGCTTCACACCGGAAAGAAAAACAATTGCTGAAATATATCAGAATATAACATATTAATTTTATTGAGAACTATTTACTATATCTAGTACTGTAATTAATAATAAGTCAGAATAATTGTTATCTCAATCAATCAAATTTTAGTAGTCCAAAACCTTAAAACGGGGGGGGGCTCATCGGGACATATTTGCATGTATCTCGTATAATAAAGGTCTCTTGAATACAATTTTTGGTATTTAAACTTCGAATAATGTGATTTATTATGTAGATGAGTATTGTTTATGTAACATGAATAGAAGTGGCGGTTTGCTGATGGCTGAAAACTGAAAAATGCCAATATCTCGGTTAATATTCAAGATAGAGAATAAATGTAAATAACATTATTTATAGCAAATGTAATTTTCAAAAAGATTGATTCTATACAATTTTTTGATCCGAAAATTCCCCCTCTAAACCCCCCCTCCCACTGGTCCGATTTCAGCCGTTAACGAACTTGATCTTCCTTTTTACCTAAAACGATTAAATACCGAGTTTGGTGATTAAACAAAAATTGCGACCGCTAGAGTGTTAACAGACAAATATATATATGTATATATATATATATATATATATATATATATATATATATATATATATATATATATATATAATTTTGAACGGACCTCATTTTCGTCATCTCCTGGGTAGGGTCGATAGACATTTGAAGAAATTTTTCGATAATCGCGTCATGAGTACAACCTCAATAGCTGATTTCCCCTAAGGGAAACCTGCTAAAAAAAACACGTTTCCAGAGGGAGCCCATTGGGACAGAAAAAGTTCCAAAACACAATATCTGAAAGAGCCTTTGAGGAACCCGAAGTCGCATGAAGACTAATAGCATAGACTAATGACAAATGTCATAAATTCATTGCTGGTCAATACTAGAAATCAGCAGCTAACGACTGAGCTTGGGTAGTGGGTTCGTAATAAGGAGGCCTAAATCCACTCTGGTTTGTACTGCTACGGATGCAAGCTGGGATGTATAAGGAAGAAAATATTATGTTTTAAGAGGAAAATATTCTACTTTAGGCAATAGTATCAAATCGTTATACCAGGAAAACAATGTTCAGTGTATCCCTCACACTTAGTAAAGAAAACATTTCAATAATCGGAAGATTCGACGTTAATCGCACCATTTTACTTCAACGACCCCACAACAATGTCATATTTATTGGGAGGAATGTCACTTTAAAAGCTATGAGGAAGTAAAACTAGGAACGGCGGGTATGCATTATAATCAATGGAGTAGTAGCGACATTTAATTCCGTTCTCGTCTGAGGATCTCGTCATATTTGTAGTAAACAAAAAGTTGTATTCGATGAATAAAAATAACCTCTATGTTATATTTTCTATTTTAATTTTTAATAAATAATTGGTTGTACAAACACTTTTGCAATAACTTATTGTTAATTAATATTTAATATATTACTAATAAATTAAAAAGAGAGTACATCATGTAGGAGGTGCATAATTAGAGGTACTTGGAGAGAGAAAACGACGTCCAATTCTTCACAAGTTTTTTTATTTCAACGCTTAGCGCTTACGAAGACAATTGTCTCCATCTTCAGAGCTACACATAAAAACAACAACGTCAATAACATCTATATACATTACAACAGGGTCATTAATCACGCTAAAATCAAAAATTAAAAAACAGAATAAATATCTAAAAAAAAGTGAATATAAATAAACAAACTTAAGCCAAATCTTAAAATAAAATACGGCGGGTGAGAGGTTACTTCTTTTAGATATTTATT
>CM032233.1:80605000-80700000 GCA_019009955.1 Riptortus pedestris
ATATTGAATAACTCAGACCAGTACATGGACTGATATAATAACATCATTTTTTGTAATAAATTATAATTTTTGAAGCCCAAGTTGATGGATTTATGAACAGTAGTACTTATTGGATACGTTACGGATATTTTATAAGATATTCTTCTAATCTGATGAACAAAATTTAAATTTCTTATTTTTTAGCAATTTCCAAATATCTTTTAATAGTATTTCATATCAAAAAGCACCGTGGGAATAAAATAAGAAACTATGTCAATCATGTTTTCTCAGTATGTCACGAAATAAACAATTCGTATTATTTACATTGGCGTACAAGATAATTTAATGTTATTAAGTTTGTTGTCGACGCCTTAATAAACAGAAGAAATCTTTTTACTTTATTTTCTCCTCATGAAATGTATGGTTTTGACACAATAAGAGAGAAAAAGTCCTGGAAAACTGCTTGTTCCAGAAAAAAAATGGCATCCTTTGTAGGATAGTAGGGTGGAGAAAAGTGAGAAAAGCCGAGGGGGGAAGAGTGGATAGAGGGTAGTAGATTACTGGGGGGAGGTGGGGGGGGGGAGACTACTAACGGGAAACTGGGATTTCCTTGCTTTTCTTCTCCCAAAACTCCAGTTGCGTGCCATCATCAGCACCTTATACTCTCCTCTTGAGTTTCTCCTCAAGTTAAAATTAGAACTGCAAGGTAGGTATATTTATTTTCTTCATCTATCCACTCTTTACTTCTGTATAGCCCATTCAAGCCTTCAATGTATTACAACTTCAAGTGATTTCCAACAATTTCTCTACTAAATAGTTTCGTGAGATATAATTTTAAATATGGATCTCTGATTGATATTATATATTTACAATAAATTGTCTTATTCATTTCATATCTTCAGTGGATGCATTACCAGAGAAAAAGCCTAATCATATTTAAATGGACTTTTTCCAGTGTTATTGCTTTTAGTGTAATATTAGAGTTTCTATATCATAAATAAAGTATAAATAAAACATGATAGACATTTGGTAAATATACCATTAAATGCTGTGACTCTGCATAGATAATTTGAGAACAGAGTTGCAGCAATAAGTTTTTAACTTTTTTTTCTTTATAACACATATCTGATGGATCTAATTAACTCGCGCTGTAGTAAGTAAAATCAAAATACATCATGGAAATGCATGTTCAGGTATTCCATTAAACTTACTTTTTACACTTATCAGTTCTCTTCATCATAAAAATAAAATAAATTAATAATTAATTATTTTACACGAAATGAAAATTGCATTCAATACATATCCCTAATAATATATCATTTCTCTATTATATAGAATTAGGTTTTCTTTCTATCTTTCCATACAATCCATTCTTGTTCCTACGAATCAATGGTATTTCAGAGTTTTTCAAAAATCTACAGAGCGTATATCTTCAATATTTTGTATTGTAAAATTAAATGAATTAATTTATCTATATTAAACCTTAGAATACTTCATTTATCGTTCATCGTTTCGTTTAACACTGTGTTTTTCTTCAGTAACTCTTTATTCTATAATAAAACCTGGTTGTCCTGAGACCAATAAGTGCTGGCCACGCTCATACAGAACTCCCTAGACTTTTAATATAGCCCAAAGAGAATACACGGGGTTTTTCGATAATAACTTTCCGGTTAATACATACAAATAATAAATAAATGAACGCTAAGTAGTTAAATAGCGAAACTTCTCAGTCAATTCAAAATTAAATCAGACGTTTTTTTAAATAAAAACAAATGTAAGTCGTTCCTT
The DNA here is from genome assembly GCA_019009955.1 of Riptortus pedestris. Classification (NCBI taxonomy): domain Eukaryota; kingdom Metazoa; phylum Arthropoda; class Insecta; order Hemiptera; family Alydidae; genus Riptortus; species Riptortus pedestris. Next base: position 80,606,768 of record CM032233.1, read on the forward strand.
CGCTAATAGGTTAACAAAGTTTCATTTCTCGCCACGTTTAAAATGTTCATTAACGTTTATGAAAAGAGCAATAGAGTATAAACATTTAAAAGTTCTAAATTGTTACAAATAGATCATTCATAATGTAACCTTCGAAGGGAGAAATAGTGACTCCCAACTCTCCCATAAATTATGTTGCTCTGAAGATGAAGAAAGGTGTCCGAAACTGTCAGCATCAGAATTATATTCCGTTTGATCGAATGAATACTTCTCGTAACCGACACCTGGCTAAGGGTCAAAATGGTCCTTTTAAGAAAATTTAATAGACGTATGAAATACACTCTTTTTATAATGAGTTGTGTTCTAGGTTTTACTCTAAATTTATTGTACTAGATACTTATTAGAAAATTTCACTGGCTCATTTGTTGTTATCTTTGCGAGCGGGTGCCTCTTTTTGCCTGTCAGTGCTTACGGTAAAACTTCCCTAACTCCCGTACGTGACATAGGGGGAATATCTATAAATATATATATATATATATATATATATATATATATATATACACACACACACACACACACACACACACACACACACATAGAGAGAGAGAGAGAGATAGTCAACAACACATTGTCATCCACAGCTTTACATAAAAAAGTTTATCACGCTGCGTTAACTAAACTATCCTATAAAGTAAAAGTTCAATGAGAACAATTTTTGGTATTTAAGTTTCAAATAAAGTGTTCTCATTATATGACAGAGTTTCGTTTATGTGACATGGGTAGGAGAAGTGGTTTACTAAGGGCAAAAAACTAAAAAATGCAAATATTTCAGTTAATATTGAAGTTAGAGAATAAATGTATATAACAACATTTATAGAACATTACATTTCCAATAAGATATATTCTACAAACGTTTTTCGAACTCATAGTAACGGAGATATTTCGAATTTTCAAAATTCTCCCCCTGTGAACCCACCCTCCTTCTCCAAGTCCGATTTCAGGCGTTAACGTACTTGATCTTCCTTTTACATATAGCGTTTATATTTCTAGTTTGGTAACGATAAGCTAAAAATTGCGACCGCTTTATATATATATATATATATATATATATATATATATATATATATATGTGTGTGTGTGTGTGTGTGTGTGTGTGTGTGTGTGTGTGTGTGTGTGTGTGTGTATGAATATATAAGTTGGAAGGACCTCATTTTCGTCATCTACTTGGTACGATCGAAGACTTTTTACGAGAATCGCGTCAAGAGTACAACCTCAATAGCAGATTTCCCTTAGGGGAAATCTGCTAATAAACAAGACACAGTAGTGTTTGCTGCTTAATATTTCTTATCCTGGTTGAAATTTCATTCGGAATACGAGTGCCAGGTTCTAGAATTTTTGGGACTGAGACTTTTTATTCATGTTAGGCATTATCTTTTTGCAATAATATGCCATTGAAAACCTTATTAAAGTTCAATATGTACATAGACAAGAAAAGCTATAGAGCTGAAATTGTTTCTTCCAAGGAAGTTGTAATGAGCAAAGTAAACATAAATATTCATGAGGTAGGAAAAAGTAATGTATCATCGTTGTCAATCTAAACAGTTTCAAATAACATGCAAACATGTAAACTTAAATGACACCGCAAATCCTGCGTGATGCATTTCCAGTAAGTTTTTACCCAAGGTCTAAGAAAATTAACAGAATTTTAAGAGAAAAACAGGCAGGGCCTGCGTTACCTAAGCAGAATTCCCACGTGCGTCACGTATTTGCATTTAATCATAGCGTAAAAGTTCAATGAAGACAATATTTGTCATGTAGGCTTCAAATAAAGTTCTTCATGACATAACCGCTTATTGTTAATATGACATGAGTTAAACTCGAGGTTTACTAAAGACCGAAAACTAAAAAATGCAAATAACTCGGTTAATAATAAAGATAGTGAAAAAAAACCGCACATGAAACATTTATAGAACATTACATTTTCAATAAGATTGCTTCTATACATTTTTTTCATCCGACGCATAATAACGGAGATACGTTGAGTTTTCGAAATGCTCCCCTCTCCCACTGGTCGGATTTCAGCTATTAACAAACTTGATATTTTTTTTACATAAAAAAATTAAATATTGAGTTTCGTAACGATAAAATAAAAATTGCGACCGCGACAGCGTTAACAGACCAATATATATATATATATATATATATATATATATATATATATATATATATATATATATATATATATTGGTATACCTCCGTTACTATACGTCGGATCGAAAAATTGTTTGAAAACAATCTTATTGCAAATTAAATTTACTATAAATATTGTTCTATACATATTTTCCGTATAATGAGTATTAACTGAAATATTTGGATTTTATAGTTTTACGCTTTCAGTAAACCCCCACTCCTACTAGTGTCATATTAATAATAAGCTGTTATATCATGAACCACTTCATTACAAGGTTAAATACCAAATATTGTTTTCAACAAACCTTAATTTTACGAGATACAAATAAATACGTTATGTTGACCCCCGTTATGTTGAGGAGGGGGGCCTCCTTCTTTTGTTCTTGGATTACTAAAATCTGGGTGATTGAGATAAAAATTATTCTGAGTCATTTCAAACTAATCCACTAGCTATAGTAAATAGTTTTCAATAAAATTAATATGTTATATTCAAATATAACATGCACTGCGAAGTTGGCGGTCCTGTTTGTCTACAATTCAGACGCTTTCTGTAGTAGATATTATTAACTTGTAAATTGACTGAATGATTTCTTGTTACTGTTTGTATTTATTCCCTTAACATTCACAGTTGTGTTACCAGTATGTAGATTTGTCTATTGTAAACCTTCCCGTGGGAAATCTGCTTAGTTTACGCAGCCCCTGCTTGGCGGATTTTTATTTCGCCATCTCCTTGGTAGGATGGATTGATATTTGAGGAGAATTTTCAATCTTATTGCAAATTAAATTTACTATAAATATTGTTATATAAATTTATTCTCTATCTTGAATATTAACCGAGATATTTGCATTTTTATTAAATCTGGGCGACTAACGGACGAGTGACCTTCCCACCAAAAGCTAGTTCGGCCGTTTCCTTAACTGATCGGCTCTCTTGAAATTTCTCTATTGTAAAAATTCACGTGGGAAATCTGCTTAGTTTCCTCAGCCCCTGCGTGACGAACTTCTTTTTTTACTTTTCATTAACAAGAGAGGGTATCTAATGTTCAGATATTTAGTATGGGGATTGTTCAGAGATGACTTTCTCTGATGAATCACTCTATCTTAGATTTTATGTTCTGAATTAATAAAATATAGCAAATATCGAATATTGCAGTTTTAAATATAAATAAACAAAGAAAGTGGAAATAAACAACGAGAAGTGGGTAAACCGTTAACATAAATTAGCTTTCCACTGAGTCGATGTCAGGCCTGTTTGTTTACATTTCAGAAGATTCCCGTCGAGAGGTTTCCTATTATCGTTTGTATTTATTCACTTAATATTCACGGTGGTGTTGTTACCGGTATGTAGATTTATCTATTATTAAACTTCACACGGAAATCTGCTTAGTTTACGCGGCCCCTGCGTGACGGACTTTTTACTTTCCTTAGTAATTGAAGTCTAATATTGGTGATCGACCTTGAATCAAAGCTGTTGCTCTTCTCGTCGAAACGGGTTCCCGCACTTTAAGACAGTAAGACCTTTCTTGTTGGGGCTCATTCCGAAATTCAGCTCGTGCTTGTAATACTCCTCCACAGCCCAATATCGGCCTCCACAAGCCAATCTTATCGCTCTTGTTTGGATTCCGGCTTTCTCTTCCATATGAGTGAGCACTTCAAAGGGATGACTCGGCAAATGTTTTCTCTGCTTCGATTTACAGATGCTTATCCTTTAAGAAGTTATTCTTGTCTCAAGAGATCTCTCTTGTTGAAGCTCCCTTTTTAAGCTCTTGCTGTTGTTAGACTTGGGAGTAACAATCTTCCCTCTTTAATAAAAGGACATTTTAAACGTCCCGACTCCAGCGTTTACATTTCTAATAGGATATCCTTTTCTACTTACTTAAACGTTCCAAAACGTTATTCTGGTGTAACACGTATCATTTAATTATCTATATCTAACTTTCCATATATCCCGGCTACTTCAAGTTACTTGCTTGCTACATTGCATTATATTGATGTAAATTAATGAGAATTTACTTGAAATACCAAATGATTCCTCCAAAACATACAAATCCGTCACGCAGGGGATGCGTTAAGAAAGACGATTTCCTACGTGCCTCAAGTATTTGCATTTATCTCAGAACGTGAAAGTTCAGTGAGAACAAAATTTGGTATTTTGACTTCAAAGAATGTGTTTCATAATATAACAGTTTATAGTTAATATGACTTGAGTAGGAGAGGTGGGTTTACTAAAGGACGAAAACTAACAAAATGCAAATATCTCGGTTAATATTAAAGATAGTGAGAAAGCGTATATAACAACATTTGAATAACATTACATTTTCAATAAGAATGGTTCTATACGATTTTTCGATCCGACTCATAATAACGGAAATATTTCGAATTTTCGAAATTGTCCCCTTTAAACCCTCCCCCCTCCCACTGGTCTGATTTCAGCCATTAATGAACTTCATATTTCTTTTTAAATAATGACTATAATTATATATATATATATATATATATATATATATATATATATATATATATATATATATATATATATATATATATATATATATATATATATATGTATATATGCCTGATAATATATATATGTATGTATGTATGTATATTACATCATATTATATTAAATATGATATTTTCATCATCTCATGGGTAGGATCATTGAAGATATCCATGGACATTTGAAGAAATGTTTTGAAAATCGTGTCATGAATGTGTCCTCAATAACTGATTTCCCTTAAGGAATATCTGCTAAAACTGACTCAAACAAACAACGAGTAGCTACAGCTCTCGCAGCTATCACCATCTTTGACCGTTCAGTGTTGTCAACTTCTTCAATTACGGACCTTTAGCCTCCGCAAGTCCTGCCCCGAGTCATCCAGTTATCTTTCTGGGCCCTTCCTTCCTGCCCAACTCTGTAAGTATAACTTTTTCTTCGGGACTAGTTGGGTTCCATTCTTCCAGCGTTGCTCAACCTGCGCTGTAAGCTTTTCTTAATATCACAGATGACACTTTATATCAAACTCATTAAACAAATGTAAAATCTAAGACAAGTTATTCATTACGCCCACAAAACAATTCCGCTAAATAATTCAATCCCATTAAAACTAAATTGGTTAAAAGTATTTTATACTTATTTCCCACTGAAGTATATTTAATTACATGAGAAGGAAAGTTATTCAGTCTAGTTTACTTTTGAAATATTTCAATCCGAATTCTGCCTCAGTCCTCTAATAAAATTTACGAAAAATTATGGAATTTCCAAAACTTTCTGGCTTACTCTTACTGTGCTTTCTAAGTTTTAAATGGACTCGTTCTTAAAAACTAGGAATAAATAGTAATACGGTCAATAATTAAATTCAAAATGTCAAGTAAAATAAAATTCGATAGCTAGGCGGTTGCAACAGTTTGCTGGAAGAACTAGCTCTTGAGATAAAGGTTATGAGGGCTACGTGGAGAATTTGGTGTGAGAAAAACGTTTATATAGCCTGACAAACAAAAAAAAAATTAAATTAAATCTGAAAATTTAGATAATTTAAAAAGTTATGGTAGGAGGCTGTAAAATCATAAATCTTAGTTTTAGTAAGGAGGAATCATAATGATGGTAAGCTCACATAATCTCTCGTTGACGAATAAGTTTGAAGTCGGAAGTCGACATTTTCAAATCCATAAGTCAAGAAAGCAAAGTATATATGCCATTTATTTTATTTTTTTTTCTTTACAATTTTCCTATAAACCCCTTATTAAAAAAGATACCTAGAAATATGTGTTTTGACTTCGAACTGAATCCTCCTGTTAGTTGAAAAATCAAATTCTCATAATGCCTATGCTGTATTTTGAGATATTTAAGTCACAAGTGTAAAAGTTCAGTCGAAATCCTTTTAGGCATTTTTAAGTGAGGATTAACTAACAGGCCGGCAGACAGACAGTCAAGGCTTTTAACTTTGTTATCATTGTTCTTCGAATGACCTGAAACCTGAGAATGAAGTCGATCCCACATGAATTTTAATAGAATATAAAGATTCTTTAAATAGGACACAATGCAATTAAACAATTATACAAAAAAAAAGAACTCAAATTTTATTGATAAATGCAGAGTATATTCCATTTCTATATTGTTATAATATTACTAAGGTTTGTGAAGGACTACTTTTCTTGTCCATCTATCGCTTCAATTAAAAAGTTCTACTAAAGTGAGATTTAGAGTTGAATGGGGTATGAATTCTCTAAGTAGTAAAATTTAAACAAAGATTGCAGAAAGGGCTCAGTTACTCTTGAGTAATAAATATTTCATTGCAGTAATTAATGCATGAGCAGGAGAAATGTCTAAATGGCCAGGCTTAAAATGACTCTTTTAATCGTTGTACTTACTATTCCATCTTTCAGTTGGAATATAAAATGCTTCCTCTTGATACATTATATTTTATAAGTTCATGTTCAAACCTCTTTAAGTTTGGTTCGTTACCCAGTGAGTAATTTATAGGCATATATATGATGTTGCTATGTTTCATTTGTTCTGTAGTACCATGAGCATATTGCATTATGTCTATCCATATGAATCTAAAGGAATATGAATTAATATTACGATCAGTAATTAACAGGCCAAAATCTGTTCAAGCGTTCTGTTATTCAATTATGCAAATCTGGTTTAAAGAGTTTTAAGTTCAGTCCTTTTTTTTTATATTAGCAATAGTGCTGCCATTTCTTGCAGTAAAGAAGTTTTCGTATCAGCTGTTTCTGAAATTCCCCCAGCGCCCTTCAACCAATGAGAAATGATTTTCACTGTTAGCAACATTACCAAGATGTGGTCATTCTAATTACTTATTTGTAAATAGTTTTATCAAATTCCCCATTAAATTGCATATAAATGTTGTTATATACGCATTTTTTCTATCATGAATGTTAACCGAGATATTTGCATTTTTTAATTTTCAGCCTTCAGTAAACCCCCTCTCCTACTCATATCAACGATAAACTGTTATATCTTGAACCACTTTATTGGAAGCTTAAATACCAAATATCGTTTTCATTGAACTTTTACTGAGTGAGGAACATACAAATATGTTTTGTAATGTCGTCATCATTTAAGATTTTATGTTTTTAACCCAAAAATGATTATTTGATGTATACCATACTCGATATTTAACTTTTTTATGCAACGCTAAAGATCATATTAGTTAATGTCTGAACCCGGACAAGGAATAGGGAGGGAGATTCGAAAATTCATAATATCTACCTTAATCAGTCTTAACAAAACATATTATTTTGTTAAACTGTTTATGCTCTACAATTGTTGTTCTATACATTTTTTCGTTGGTATAATATTAAATTTATTATTTTTACTTTCTAGTTTTCAGCCTCACGTATTCCCTCACTTCTAAACATCGCATTTCTACTGGTGCGATTAATAGCGTTATGCCCGCATATGGAAAATCTGCTTAGTTTACGCATCCCCTGAGAGACGGACTTTTTCAGGTAACGAGGCTCTCTTGACGTGCTGATAAATTAACATCGTAGAAGTGTTAAATATATGTGGAAAGGGAAAATTTGAAAATATGAAGAACACGCCCACACACACACACACACACACACACACACACACACACACACACATATATATATATTTGTTTGATTAGCCTTGACAGGATAACAATAATACAACTTTCTTCTCACCTCTTGCACATTCAATACCTTACCCCACTGAGTACTCTTTTATAGGTTATCCGCATTTAGAATCACGTTATAGCTTACCCACAGCTTATAGCTCCACGTGAGGAGTTTCATAGGATTTTAGGAGATTTCCTTTAGTGGAAATCAGTTATTGAGGTTTTAATAATGTGGGATTTTCAAAACCTTTCTTCTACGTCTATCGATCCTGCCTAGGAGATGACGAAAATGAGGTCCATTTAAAATTATATATATTCACACACGCAAGCTTATTGTTAATACGACATGAGTAGGAGAAAACTTAAAAATGTAAAATATCTCCGTTAGTATCTGCGTCGATTAGAATATTTGTATAGAATCAATCTTATTGCAAATGTAATGTTCTATAAATGTTATTATGTACGTTTATCATTATCTTGATTATTAACCGAGATATTTGCATTTTTTAGTTTTCGGCCTTCAGTAAACCCCCACTCATACTCATGTCATATTAACAATAAGCCGTTATATTATGAAGCGCATTATGCAAAGCCTAAATACCAAATATGTTTTTCATTGAACTTTTACGTTTAGAGATAAATGCAAATACGTGAGGCACGTGGGAAATCTGCTTAGTTAACGCAGCCCCTGCATGACGGACTTTTTTATATACTGAACTTTTGTACGGCACCTTTGACCCCTTAGAATCACAATGTCTATGGAGACCGTGACTGCTCGTGTGTCCGTTGATCAACAGGTCTCTAGCTTACGGGCCATTCCGCTTTGCAATTGTGAATTCTTGCCCTCCTAAATTACATTACTCCCGGGTACGTAAGACTAGGAAAAATATGCTACTTGAAAACATTTAATAAGCTATATGACACGAGTTTATTAATATCTTGATTATTTTTTTTTGTCCAATTGAGTTTCATAGCAGACTGATTCCCCTGAATAATGGTAACAAAGATATTCAATGGAATCATCATCTGAAACGGGAGCAGTCTTTTCACCATTTTCTAACAATAGATTTTCATACTTTCCAACTGTTATTTTTCTTATTCTGGACCCTATATTTTTATATGTTCTTCATAGTTTCATAGCAAGGGTCACCAATAAAACATTTTCCCCCACAAACTTTATTTATGCTGCCCCACATGTTTCGTGGCTTACATACCATCTCTTCAGGGGCCATCCCTTTTCTAAACATGTAGGGCAGTTTGAATGAAGCTTGCTCGGAAAAAATGTTTTATTGGTGACCCTTGCCATGAAACTACGAAGAACAAATGTTATTTATGTGTACAAATAAATATTATTTTTATAGTTTCCTGAAAAATCAGATTCACCTTAAATTTATCTGACAGGTAAAATTATTCATCTGACAAAATGGGAAAATTAAAAATGGAAGTTTTCAATGTAATCACACTATTTCCAAAGACCCCTGTTTCCGGCTATCGTCTATTAGGCGAATTTAGGAGCACCGCTTATAAGATTTGCTAAATTGGAAATACCAATTCCTTTTGGATATCAATGTTTGCTAAGGATTTCATATATGTATCAACGTTATCCTTTTTTGCATATTAAGGGGTGTCCCCCAACTTCCCATGAAACCCCCCTTAAAATCTCCAATTGTATAATGAAATGCTGAGACTTGGTGTGAAATAATCGTGACCTCCAAAGAATCTTTTCACTCCACCCATATTCAACTTCGTAACATTCTCCAGTACATCTTCAGCAACCATAACTTTGGAATTTCCAATGGAATGCCATACTTTTTACGACGGATTCTTGTAGAAAGTCAAATTTTAAAACGATTTTATATCGGTAAATTTTTCGATTTTACGCATCCTTTAGCCGTAAAGAGATATTTTTTTATTCAGCCACATTTTATTGAAGAAATGATGATTTTAATGAAATCTACGGGAAAAGGAATGAATTCTTAAACCAAAAAAAAACATCAAGTAACAAAAAACATTCTTAGAATTAATTTATTTTAAATTAATTACGCACTTCAAAAGACGGTATCTAAAATCTATTTCGGCACTGTGCATGTCTGCTACTGAAATTGAATTTAAAACCAATCTGATTTTTTTTTTCATGTCATCAATATTCTGTGACCTGTTCTGGTAGACGATCCTTGGACCCTCCCTCATAGAAAATGATGCATTTCTGTCAGATCGGGTGACCAGGGTGGCCACTTAGTGTGTAAGATGGGTACTGCATTAGGGGAAGATTTCTCTTATTGTTGAATATACATATATATTTAATAAAAACCAAGCTCAATTATCTGACTATTAACGTACCGTGGAAACTTTTAAGTGATTTATGGACCTTGTCCTTCTTAATTCTATAGAATAGTCCTTTTTAAATACTGTAATATTATCTTTTCATGTTTCACAATAATAAGTAAACATTTCAAGATGTGCAAATGTATGACTTGTCATTTTAACGCAGCTTAGGCTGAGAATTGGCAAATATATAATTACAATTACTAAGGAACTGTACAATTCTTTACATACTTTGTTTTCTTCGATTTGAACTTAAAATTTCGAGTAGATTTGTGCAGATTAAGTTTATACACGTGATACTAAATTAACAAGATTAATTTAATAACACTAGTTATTCGACTTAAAAATTGTTATCACAAACATGTAAACTTATTTCACATGAATTACTAAACATCAGTTACATAATATTGCACTTGATAAAAATCATGCATATTTTACTTTACTTAATTAGGAATCCACTTTAAACCATCAGAATTACCGTTTTAAAAATGTTACATAAACTTTGAAAAGTGATAGATATGGATTCCAAAATTCAATAATCGTTTTCTAGCATTTGATGATGATTCCATGATTACGAGTTTTTTTAGTAAATACTATCATGATTTAAAGTCATCAAATTGAAATGAAACAGTTGAAAATGTAATTTGAAGAAAATGGTGTGAAGTGAATGTTCCTCATTTCCCTGTATAAGACACATAGCACAGTTGGTGCAGTCCCTCAAATAGCGGAAGTTCAAAAATTGTTTCAACAAAATCTCAACTGAAAAAAAAAACAATCCTAAATAACTGTATTATAGAAACTTATAATGTCCTTCTTCCACGAAACGATATGACCTCACAGTCTGTTAGCACTACTTTTACAAAACCCATCACACAAACTACAATTAAATTATATGATATGAATGTAGAACGTCAATAAGTATAATTTAGAACAATGCTCTGCCAGGTCGATTTCAGCTAAGCACAGGGACCTATTGAAACATGCTCGTAGTGTTTGGAATATTTTGATCATATTGTGTTCTAAGTTCTTGAAAAAGTGCAGATGCAGGTGAATGAAGTAACCAGGAATAAACGCATTTGTTGAAAAATGAATTTCATTAATTAATCTTATGAAATTTAATTGAATTGTGAAAATGTGGAAAGTGCTGATATTTAAGAAAGAGGCATATGGACATAGGTTTTAATAAATTCAGGAAAAATCAGTAATAAATTAATAATAAATAAATGTTGATTAATTTATTTCTCAATTTCACTGAACTTCAATGTGAATTTATTACTGAAAATATGAGGTAGTTTAAAAATACGCTAGTAAAATTTGAAGGAGATTTGACTAGTCGTTTAGGAAGAGTAATTCTTCCTGTAAAGTGAGTGGTAGATAGAAGTGTTTATATATATATATATATATATATATATATATATATATATATATATATTCTTCTTATTCTGGGCCCAACTGGCGACAACCAACAACCTCCCCAGTGAGGAATTGACAGTCGCAACGAACGAGCACTTCAGAAATGGATAGTCCCTGAAGAGGTGGTATGTAAGCCACGAATCATTTAGGGCAGTATCAATAAAGTTTGCGCCGACAAAAATGTTTTTTATTTTTTTTTAGGGTGGCTCTTGCCATAAAACTATGAAGAATATATATATACATACATAAAAAAATTAATATAAATTAAATTTCATTTAATTAACTTCTTTAAAAATACTTTAAAAAAGGTCTTTAATGTGTATTACAGGTTACTAAGACACTCGTATAATGTATGGATTAACATGTATTAATGATTTAATGTTTGCAGGGCAAAATGGCAAGGTCTTTAGGAAACAGCAGTCAGACCGTGGTTGGCCAGCTATACGACTACTACCTTTGGACCCTATCCCTTGCAGGTAATATTACTTAAAATAACATAATTTTGTTACTTTTTTTATATAGTTTGCTTATTTTTATTGGAATGGGGAGAATATTCCTCAGAATGTGCTACTAACAATGAATGTGTGCAGGCTACTCGGTGACAATGTTTTTTTCAGATCAATGGTATTTAAATATGCCACAAATATGTATGTACTTAAAATACAAATATTTCAGTATGTCTTGCTCCTAGGACTCTTATTAAGAGACTTTTTGAAAGATTTCTTCAAATGTCCATTGATCCCAGCTTAGAGTTGACAAAAATGGAGCCCGTTCAACATGAAGGTCTTTTAACACTTTAACGATCTCAATTTTTCGATGGGATTATCCTAATTTAAACGCACTATAAAAAACTCTTAAGGACTCACCACCGCTATTTATTGTTTCACAACAAACCTGGGCCTAAACGATTTCAGGTTGGCGATTGCTGATAAATTACCTCATTGGTTAAGACTTATAACCATAACTTATTGTTTTCCTGCTTTATATTGACTTAGGAGGACTTATTGTAAATGCCCAGGAGGGCGAAACGTTAGTTCTTGGTGGTGGGTTTTTTTTGAGTGCCTTAAAATACTTTTATTGGAATCAGTAAAAATAAGATGCTACTCACTTAAACGTTTCATATAAAACTAAAATTCAAACTTGTTAATGGTAATATAACGGCCCAGATGGATTGGGGTATTAGAGAAGGAGTAAACAAAAATTTGTCAATATCTTCGATATTATCACAAAGATTTAAAACATTTTTATGATAGATCTTGTTAACAATTATTAACATATTATTATTATATTATAATATAATGTTCTACTTTTGTTGTTCTAAAAATAATTTTCTAAATTAAAAATTAACTGAGTTGTTCAAATTTTTCACTTTTAGTCTTATGTACCCCCACTCCTACTCAATCTCACTCAAACAATAAGCTAATATATCACACAATGTCTTATTCCTAGATTGTAAGTCTCACACATTGTTTGATTGGGGCTGAAATTTCCACAACACATACGAAATATTTCTGTAGATTAAAGGGCATGGATGCAATAAAATGTTCCACCCCTCCGGGGGTGCTCCGCAAATGAAGCCGAGAGCTGTCGAGGCGTGCTGACGACTTGAAATTTAAAATTAGATGCTTCGTGATGAATTTAATGAACTGAAAAATAAAAAAAAAAAGTTCATGATATATTGCCTTATTGTTAATTTGCGTGGGGTACAGCAAAACCTTCGAACATCAAACGATCCAGACTTTCCAATGCAAAGTCCTGCGCACCATAGTAGATGCTCCATATTATATTTCAAACCACACTCTTCATAAGGATCTTAATATCTCATTTGTAAAGGGCCTAACTCCCTTAAGGTTCAAAAAAATCCACAGCAGGTTATCCAATCATCTTAATCCAGAAATCCTAGCCCTTTCTAGCACTCATCCTTATTCCTCCTCACCACGGCGCCACAAGAGACAATGGCCCAGAGATCTTTAGAAGTTAAGTGAAGTGATAGCAGTGGCTATTTTCTTCTCAAGTATCATATTCCTCCTTAGCTCTTGACTTTCTTGTCAGGCAGGGGGTGCTGCTCCTCTCATTGTGGAGAAGGGGTATAGCTTCTGTCGAGAGTGATAGAGGGCAGGGGTGGGTACAGGGTCACAACAAATGCATGGATTGCAGAATGTAATTTTCTTAATAAAATAAAAATTATTGTTATTTTGAAATGAATAGGAGTGGGGCTGAAAACAAAAAAATACAAATATTGTTAATATTGGAGAACAAGTAAGTAGATTAGCAATAATGGAACATTAAATGTTTAACAAGATTGATTTGTTAATGAAGAAGAACATTTTCCGATGTCTCAAAATAGAGGAGACATTTTGAATGTCTTAAATTTTTTTTTAAATAGTTCTCCTTTCTAAAATGAACAAGATTGCCTATAGTTCAATAAAAATGATGAAAAAGATGGAATCTGCCAAAAACACGAAATAACTTTTGAGCAGACTCTATTCTCAAGCACTACACTGAATAAAGAAAAGAAAATTATTTTTTGTGTAATATTTTTATAACATTGTATTAGCTGTAGGGCGTTGATAAAAATATATTCCATAGGGGTGGAAATAGAAGGGGTGGGGAATTAGGCTGTCTATATTGCCAACATAATTTTTAATTTAAAATTTGTTGCTATTGAAAAGTACTCAACGACTTTCCAATTGTATATTGCAGTATGAGAGCCTTCGACGATAAATATCTAAACACCGTGTAGAAAGAAACTCTAAATGGAGAATAAGAGGAATTTACAGAAGTAATTACAGACAATTATCATTCATAAAAGGTACAAGTGAATTCCAAACTAAGTGAATGGCTTTTACTCATTATAAAGATATAACTGTTTGCCATAGGAAGGGACACAGTGGCCAGAGTATAAAGTTCCTTAAAAAGAAACTAATTTGAAATGCCAGGACCTTACTAAAAGACAATTAAAGTTCTACAATTTCAGCTTTTAGTTGCCCCATTACTAACTACTGCTAAATAAAAGCCAATTAAAAGTTGTTTGTGAACTGACATCGAAGTAATTTGCATTTTTAATTGAATTTATACTTAACTGTTTTTATTCATTTGATTAATTTCCGACATACATTGTATTCCTCCCACATTTTATTTACTGTTCATTTACTCAAAACTGCTAACTAAATTTCGACTATTTTTAAATTGATTGCATATTTAGTTTTACTTAATTTAATCAACTTAAAATAGTCTTGTTTAAATTTTAATTTCCAAATTTATTTTTTATTTTTAGTTTCAATTTGTTTTGTTTTGTTGAGTGTGCCAACGTTAGCTTACATTTTACAACAGACAGTTGCAAGAACAATATTTCCGGAAGGCCATTAAAGATTATTAACGCATACAAATAACTGTCAGGGTGAAAGGTGAACAACATTAAACATTCAATTCAAGATAAGCGTAAACAAAATTATTTGGCAATCTAATCTGCACGGCGAATTTAAAAATAATTCAATTTATCAGTTGTAAAAGAACTGACTGCAAATAGCTTTTAAAAGAAAGGAAGTATTTTAGAATTGAAATTTGAAACGTGTTATGATTAGGTCTTATATACATAAAAGTATATATAAAATAACCGAGTCATTACACTAATTTTTTTTATTCATATCTAAACCAAAACATTAAAAGGATCGTTTAAGTAAAGTATAAATATCGAATTTTAGATCTTAGAACATTTAATTAGAGATAATTTTATCATTTAATAGTTCCAAGCATGCAAATCTACCTCGAATGAATAGGAAAGCATTTATGAGGATTTTTTTTCTCCATTGAAGTTCATTGGTTTTAAACATTTGAAATGACGTCAATAAGCAATGTTTTCGAGAAGTAAATGGTTTCAAAATAAAAATATTTAGTACTTATAGCAGTAGAAGTATTTACTGTAAGAACATATATTTGTTGTGAAGAAAAGATTTTATCAGAAAATGGTAGGATATTGCTTTGATTTTGACATTTAGTCATTTTGCGTCAACGGATACTCAAGTTCGATGAATTATTGAATCCTTTATAGATGCTCGTACAATCTACTTTATCACAATAATGAAACTTACAAGCAGAAATAATAGGCGCCACCATAATAGAAATTCCCCCTACCATTTGAGATAATTCATAACGTTCAATAGCCAAAACCCTCCAATTGCAAACTTCCAGCCTCTGCAGTATTTCCTCTGGTCATTTAACTCTCTCTGCTTGTGTCTGCCTTTCTTTGTCTGTCCACCCACACCATTTACATGCCTATACTTATTTTTGGATACAACTCTATCAAAGTGCCACAGTCCAGTGGGTGACATCAGATTTGCAGGTGGTTTGGATACACCATACAACTCCGTTAGACTGGGTATGTTTCCGAAACTCCATCCGTACTTCGTTTCAGGGCTACTGACTGAAATAAAAACGTTCATTTCCAATCAAATATCCTAATGCAATCGCGGCACAAGGAGTTAATAAGAATTCCACAGAAACCCATTCGGACATTTGATTAATGCTCCCTTAGGAGTCTCAAAGTTTTCTCCATATTGTTGCTGCACCGTAAAAAAATATAGACTTAGAAATGGTTTAATGAATCAGCCAAAACTAGGCAAGATGAATGAGGTACGCTTCCCTGTGCCAGTACGCCCATTTATCAGGCTATACAATGCGGCCACGCCAAAGAATGCACCATCTACCATTCAGCCTCGCTAACCCAAATAGTGATACTAAATGAATGGTCTATTAAGTCGAATATGTGGATCACTCTCTTTACAAGCGTTCACTGTGAAGACAGTGAGGATTCCCTAGCAAAGAGACGTCTATAGGAAAATTGTCCCGCTAAACCGTTACATTTTCTGCAAATAAGTACCGGATTTTATACGAATAGATTATCAAATAAGGCTGGTATCAAATTTATAGTAAGTATTTTTTTGCATGGCAATTTATAGGCAATAGGAAAATTATTTTCCAGCCTTGACCCAATATTGCTTGCAAATTTGATGTTTACAACTAATTAGTATCTACATATTAGCTTTTAGCGAATTTCCCTTGTGGGTAATCAGGTATTGGAGTTGCACTAATGACACGATTTTCAAAAATTTCTTCCAATGCTAATCGACCATGCCAAGGAGATGAAGAAAGCATGGCCAGTTTCTTGTATTTTATCGCTCTAGCGGCCAAAATTTTCGTTTGGTCATTCCTAAAATCAAGATTTAAGAGTTTCATATAAGAAGAAAGCGCGTTAACGGTTGAAATCGGGCAACGAGATGAGGGATTTTAAGAAAGGTAAAATAAAAAATCCGTTGTCATGGTTCGAATCAAAAATTGTTATATAACCAATCTTCATGAAAATGTTACATTCTACAATTGTTGTTTTACATATTTTTTCTCCCAAACTAATATTAAACGAGATATTTGCATTTTTTTCTCCTACCCTTGCTAACCCCCCTTTTCTACTCATCTCACATTAGCGATAAGCCAATAAATCACATTATGTCAAGCTTAAAAAAAAATGTATTGTTTTCATTGGACACTGAAATGGGGGGGGGGTCAGAGGGAATAAAATCAATAATTCCAAATATATACATTACTATGACTCGAGTCAAAAAATGTTATACCACCAATCTTATTAAAAATGTTATATTCTACGGTTGATGTTTTATACATTTCTTCTCTAACGAATATTATCGAAATATTTTCATTTTTTTAGTTTTCAGTCTTCTATAAATCCCCAGTACTAATAATGAGATTATCACGTAGAAGACCTGAGACACTAAAGGTTGCTTACAGGAAAAATGGACTACATTTTGTTAAATCTGCTGCGTGACTATAGCGCGTGGATAATCTGCTTAGTTGTTGCATAGCCTGCATGACAGACTTCTTAAATTTGTATCAAGTTGCCTGATATATTAAGTTACCAATATATATTATATATATATATTCGGTTGTCATTATATCAACTGGACGTACAACTCCCGTTGAACAAGGAGGACCGTTGTCCAGTAGACTGGCGGGACTCTATATATCCGACGGGTCGGTTCACCCGATGTCGCCTGCCATTGGACGGGATATAAGTGACTCGCTAGGGTTCCGCTGATCCATAAACGCCACGAAACTATCGCTCTGGTTGCGAACTTGTGAAATAATGTACTCCCTTGGAGACAGAGACAGAGACTGAGCGAGAGAGTCTTTTAATTTACTAGGTAGAATTGGTGGCATTTTGAAAAGATTTCCAAACATTAGTGCCACAAGTAGCAACAGTTCCTACTACCCGAATAGCGGATTTCCTTTAAGTGAAATCTACTACTAAGGTATTTAATAAATATACCAATTCTAGCAGCCCTTAAAGATTGGATTTAAATTTTTATTACCATAAAAAAATTAATAACTTTATTCCTTTTTTTTCAGATGAGAGATCACGAGGATGGCTCCTGGTCGATTCTCCCGTACCCACTCTTCTTTATACAGTTCTCTACCTGGTTATCGTTGGGATTGGACCGAGGCTCATGAGGGACAGAAAGCCGTTCAAACTCACTTGGTGCCTAGTCCCATATAATTTAGCTATGAGTTTGCTCAATCTCTACATAGCCATAGAAGTAAGTCCATATAGTTTTCACTATATTTTTCTACTAATGGTGCTTTAAACTTCCGCTTGCGTCAATAGGTGAACACCATATGAACACCAAAATTTGCTTTATCGTTTTTATTGGCTCTGCCTGTGTTCAAGTCATTGGATGCCTCTTCAGGAGAACAATTTATTCACAATTGTAAACCACTACATTAAATAGATAGACTTTACCACACCTGGTATCGGGCCCAAGTTAAAGCTAAGAAAAATAAGATTTACATTAGTCCCCATTTCGAAGAATAGTCGATACCGGAGGAAATATAGACAAATCATTTTTAAATATAAAATTACTTGTTATTTGAGCTAGATTTGAATTTTCATTTCTGATTTTCGGTTACTATTTTATTGTTGTTGTTTTTTTTAATTTTACTTTCTTTTTCTTTTTTTTATTTTACGTCCACTTTATGCAACTAGGCTAATCGGGACGGGTTATCTACAGGTTACCATCCTTTTCTAGCCAGGGTGGGCCCAAGGAGTTTATTTAATGAGGCCATCATTAAATAAATTTCTACTGCCCAGGGCGGGATTCAAACCCCCCACTCTAGGTCTGCCATGGGAGATTAGGACCAACGCCCTAACTCGCACGGCCAACCCGAGCCCCAAATTTCCTTTACTACAAGAAATTAATGTAAACAAATATAAACATTTAGTTTCAGTTTACTGGTTCATAAAAGTTCAATTGCTCTTATTGTAAAAAAAATGACTAAAAGTATATTTCTAAAGTTTGTTTTTGTTCAAATTTAAATCAATGCGAAGCAATTAGGTTGTATATCAATATATATTATGTAGTAGAATGATTTAGAAAATGTAGAATGATTATATTAATATTAATATTTGTATTCTTTTTCTCGAAAAGATTGTTTAAAAAAAGGAACAAAAAGTTTTAATACTCATATATCTACAGCAAAAAGAAAAAAAAATCCTCTCTCTATTGAATATTGCCTAGCAAATTTAATTTTAATTGTCAAATAGAGAAATAAAGCTTCTAATCAATTTTCTGGCTGTGTTGTGTTTTATCGAATTTCGAGAAAAAAAATACACTCACATTAAATACTAAGTGTGGACGGAAATTCAGAGTTAACACCTGGAATGCAGACCTCAGTATCAAGTGAAACTGCGGTATTCCTCTTAAACGAATTTAAATACTTTTTTTTTTAAATGAACGAAAATATATCTTTAGATATATTACTGTAGTAGTAAATAAACAAAAAAGACTATCATCGTGCAATAAGTTATCATTTCTTCCTTCCACCTCCCTTGTTTTCAGCTTCTTTGACACCTAATGAAATTAAATGCTTCTCTACGTTCTCGATAATACATAATACCATTCCCTCTACCACAAAGTCAGATTCCTTCTTCAAAGTGACCCTCCATCATCTTGGCTGTGTATAGCCGGTTTACCGAAGCAGAACTTCAGCCCAGATGAATTTCGTAACATTTACATCGCCAATCACGTCTTTGATATTTTTTCAAGACTTCGGTCACAATACGTCCTACAGAGTTTTCTTGATGTTCGGGATACTATATGGTTTCCTGACGTATCCTATTATGTTTTTGTTTAGTTTTTTTAACATATAATGGTTATAAATACATTTCATTTGATTCCTTCCCTAAGTTTTTATAAATGACTATTTTTGTCATCCGTAGTTGGTGGCAGTTAAGTATCTGTTCTCATGGCTTACCTTTAAGGACATGATTATATCATATTATATAATAATAAGTTAATAAAAAGCAGATTCTGTCCTATGAACTATGCATTCTGTACTATACAGGGTGTCTCAAGTTCCCGTGCCAACCCCCTTAAAATCTCCAATTGTTTTAATACAAGGCTCAGATTTGGTGTAGCATAATTGGGACCCCTGAAGAATCCTTTCAGTCCATATTCAACCTCATAGCATTCTCCAGTACTTCTCCAGCGACCATAACTTTGGAATTTCCTATGGAATGCCATACTTTATATGACGGATTCATGTAGAAAGTCAAATTCTAAAACGAGTTTAGTGAACCTTTTTGATCTGACGCATCCATTAGCTGTAAAATGCGCAAATCTTTATTTCAGAAACTGCACATTTGACGAATGCTGCACCATAAAAGTTGTAGCCAACAAAATTATCTTTGATACAAGGCTACGGGAAAAGGAATAGATTCTGAATTTTAAAAAAATGAATCCAAAAATGTTAACAAGATACAGCCACATTTCATTTCTTTGCATCAGGGGTATGTCTTCTATTAAATTTAGAAATTGTTCATTTAGGAAGCGGTTGAAGACTGTATCATTTAATGTTTTATCGAAAAAATGTGGGCCAATGATTCTACCCTGGAAGTTACCGCACCGTTTTTTTTACATGAAACTACGGAGATGGAAAAATTTATTCCTTTTACAAATAATTACAACGTAATTAGTTTAAAATAAATTAATTATAAGAACTTTTTTTGTTGTTGATGTCATTTGAAGTAAACATTTTTTCGATTCATTCAAGAATATTTTTGTTTTATTACGTTTAAAATACTTCTTTTTTTTTTAAATTCAGAATCCATTCCTTTTCCCTTATACTTGTTTCAAAGATAATTTTTTTTGTCCCAACTCTTATGCCGCAGCATTCTTCTATAAAATGTGCCGTTTCTGAAATAAAGATTTGTGCATTTTAAGGCTAAAGGGTGCGTCAAATCGAAAAAATCACTGATATAATCTCGTTTTAAAATTTAATTTTCTACAATCCGCCATAAAAAGTATGGCATTCCATTGGAAATTCCAAAGTTATGGTCGCTGGAGAAGTCCTGGAGAAGGCTATGAGTTTGAATATTGGACTGGAGAAAAGTTTCTTCAGGAGTCACAACTATGGCACACCAGGTCTCAGCCTTTTATTAATACAATTGCAGATATTAAGGGGGGTGCCAACTTGGGAAACCCTGTATATGTTTGAATGTTACTTAACTCTAAACTTCTTTATATTGCTTATATATATTTAATTTTTTTGTTTTTACAGCTATTCATTGCGTCGACTAGGCTTAAATACAGTTATGTTTGTCAACCGATTCGCCACATTAATCACAAAGAAGAGCTCAGGGTAAGTCTTCGAAATTAGGCCATGTTTTAATTCTAGAGGTTCTCATTATTATTAATTTAATGCTCACTCCTTTTCATTCTAATATTAATCACATTACATAAAGTACTAACGCCATGTCTATCGATGAAGTAACTCACAGAGTTCAACTGGCAAGCCCATTCCATGGGTGAGCACTGTCTTCAATCCCGTCAAACGTGTTTAGTATTATTTCATGGTCAGTACGTTTCTTTTTACACATCATGTTACCCGTATAAGCCCAGGTAGGATTCTTAACGTTTTAATGTAAACGTGTGTGTGTGAATTTTGTTAGTTCATCTTCACATTATTATTATTTTATACGATTTTATTTTTAATTAAACGATACAGCATTCTTCGTACATTCGTGTATATGATTTTGAACGAGTGACTATCTGGACTTAAACATTATTTAGGCAGGTGTTCAGTGTTTTGTTGATAATATCTCCATTGCAAATCCTTTGATTATATACTTCCATGTTTTCTAGTACAGCCTTGATCATTTGTGCTAAAGGACTTATTTGTTCATGGTGTCGCATCTTGAGCCATTTTCAGTTTGTACTCTGTATGAGTTTTTTGCAGGTCCATATAATTCTTGTAAATTCCATTCATTTTGCTTACATCCTTGTTTTCAATTTTGTATGTAAACCGTTACCTGAGAGTATTATTTATTTTAAATGTCGTGTGTGTTGACCCTTCTTATTGCAAGTAAATTTGTAGATTTATGCTTAGGTGAAACTTGACGGGTTTGGCATGTTGTTCTAATCATTGATTATTGAATATTTCTGAGGTCAACTGTACCATCCCTTGTATTTATACTTGTTTTGCCCTGTGGTTCCGCATACGGAGACGCCATATTCATGAGTCCATCTTCCGGATCTGTGTTTCCTTGTTTTCTTCTGCGTCTCCTGGATTAATTACCATTCTTCTTTGCATAACAGTTGTCCAGTGTTCTGAGTTTATTGATATTTCCTTTATTTTAATTATAACAACATTGTGCAGTTTTAACAGTTCCTCTCTTAAAACTATATTTTACTCAACCTGCAATATAATTTACTTCCACCAGCCAGAAAACCAACTTACAATATGTTTTATGGATATGAACGGAATACGCCGTCAGCAAATAATAAACAATTTAATAATTACTTATTTGAGAGAAATATTTGTCGCTACTACTTGACGTCAAATTTGGGCATCCTGGAAATCCAGTTTAGTGCTGAACCAACTGAGTCACCCTCAATGTGGTTCGAAACAGAAGTAAACTGAGGTACTGTCAAGGAATGGGACCCCCAAAACACTTCTGAGATGACATTTGGTGCATATTCCGACACATGCATTGGCCGAATATGCGTTTCACGTGGAGTGTGAGGCCACTCTCAAACCTGGAAAACCATTAGATGAATAGTAGCCTAAAAGACACTAAGCTTGTTTCAAGACAAAAGGGAGTCACTTTGATGTTATACTTATGATCCACTGTTTAAATATGAAGTCATATTTTAATAAATGTTGTTAATAATATACTTGATTTTCTGTATGTTAAATAAAAACAGCTATTACTGTGTACTTATTTTTCAGATAGTTAATGCAGTTTGGTGGTACTACTTTTCAAAACTCCTGGAATTTTGTGATACTTTCTTCTTTATTCTCAGGAAGAAAGAAAAACAATTGACGTTCCTTCATGTTTATCATCACTCAACCATGTTTTCCCTCTGGTGGATAGGGATTAAGTGGGTTCCAAGTGGTTCCACCTTCCTTCCAGCAATGGTTAATTCCTTTATACACGTGCTCATGTATGCTTACTATGGTCTGGCAGCAATGGGACCAAGGATAGCTAAATATCTCTGGTGGAAGAAATACCTTACAATGTTGCAACTGGTGAGCTAAATTTACCCAAATTATTAATACATATATACAAACACTCATTCAGAGACACACACATACATATACATACATACACACACACACACATATATATATTAGACTGTCTGTTCATTTATTGAGCCAATTCAAATAAACAACATGGTCAATAAAATTATTATCATTAGGACAATGATTTCTTTTAAGTTCATATTATTCCAAAAATTATTAAGTTCACATTCTTTACTTATATCTATCTAAGGCACAAGGAGGTATTTATTTTAATACC
This sequence comes from Riptortus pedestris, assembly GCA_019009955.1. NCBI lineage: Eukaryota > Metazoa > Arthropoda > Insecta > Hemiptera > Alydidae > Riptortus > Riptortus pedestris. The sequence continues at coordinate 80,630,147 of CM032233.1, forward strand.
TGCTCATATTTCAGCACAAATTATAAATAAAAAGTAAACTAGCTGAATAGCTCCATTTCATGAAATGTCATATGGAAAAGAAGTACATTTTACTTAAAGTGAGCCTTAAAAATCAGCACATTAATTTTAGACCACACAATTAAGTGGAAAATGAATAATTAATTATTTTATCAAGTTATGCTTAATTTAATAATTATGAATGTTTTCATTCTCCATTTTAGGTCCAGTTCACAACTGCTCTAATATTAGGAATTAATGGAATCAGATCTGGGTGTGATTTCCCTTTATGGATGCAATATGCATTGGTTCTCTACATGATTTCTTTCATTGTATTGTTTGGGAACTTTTATGCCAAAGCCTACATTGAAAAGGTAATTTTGATCTTACTATATTGTGCCTTCTTGTCATAAAATACAAAATATTTAATGTAATTGTTGGGGTATGTATGCAGATTTTCTGAAAACATATAACAGTATTTCTCAAATTAGTTTAGGTTGTGTGTGTGTTTTAGCAGTTCTGAATAAATATAATCAGGACCAGGAGACTTATTATTTTTAAGAGGATTGATTATTTCATCAAACTCTTCTGAATTAGTTGGCACAGCCTCCTCAATGTCATTGCTATTAGGCTGACTAGTTAGAGCAAAGGTCTTCATATTTAATTTAATGCTTCTTTAAGGTAACAGCCCAGCTACTCTCCATTTAACCCCCTCTCTCAGTGAAAAGTTCCAATGATCTACTGACAGAATTTAGTCTGCTAGTTATTTAAAGTATAAATATATGTATGAATTGGATTAGCTATGAAATGGAAAATAGTGAATGTAGTAGGTATAAAAGTAGACTCCTATTCCAAAAATAACTATCTATATAAATTATTGTAGAAATAACAAAATTATATTCTTTTAGGGGAAACGAGCAGTTGGCTATGGTGATTATACATCAGAAAATTCACACTTTTGTCAGCCAAGTACATCGAATAAAAAATGGGACTGAGAGACCCCTCTTCAATGTTGTGATTCCCAATATATATATATATATATATATATATATATATATATATATGAAAGACATTTAATTAAAATTATTAATTTATTTAAGGAATGTATGTTTTTGACATATTTGCCAAGCTATATGTCAGCTCCAATGAAAGATATATTTTATGTAATGTGTTCAAATGTACAGATTAATATTATTTATTTTTTTAATTATTGTTTTGTTTCATAATTATAAGTAAATATAGATTTTAATTACGAATTAAATTTTAAATTTGTAGAATGTGTGAAAAAGTATGATTGTAAATCATGCTTTAAATAGTATGTCTGTGTTTAATTTGTAATTATATATGTGAAAGGTTAGAAGTATGTTGTATATATAAAGAACCAGTGATGACTCTTAAATATAAGCAATTACAGACTAAACAAATATGAAGCAATAAACACACACATGAATAAATGGCAAAAATTAAGCTACAGGAGAGCCTGTATGATAATGTAGAGATTTGGAATTGATAAACATTAGTATTTCATAGACATCATTATTAAAAGAGCTCATACATTTATGAAGGTTTAGCTTTAGAAAGGAATTTTAATTCAGGTATTTCTGATATTTTGAATCTTTGTTTGTTCTGGCTAATCTAAATTAACTAATTTCACAGGCAACTTGACAATATTCTAAATTGAAGTTAGCTGATCCTATATTACAGCCTATAAAGAGTTAGTTTATTAAAGAAACAGTTTTTATCTTATTGTCTAAAAATAAATTTTTCTTGAACAGATAATACCTAAAACAAAATGCGTTATTTAATTACATTACATCTGTGACCTAATGTTAATGATATGAAGAACGAAAAACTTTAATGACATAGCATGAAACCTGATATTGGGAATAAGTTATGATGAGATTGAATAGCTACATATAAATATGTTGGCAGTCCTTTTTTTAAAAGATTGTTCAAAAATGCTGTCTATGTAAAGAGTGAAATTTCATTTAGAAGGTATGTTTCTTGCTGATGTATATGGTTCATTATCATCTGGTTACGACAAAGCACCACGGTCATATCTCTTCCAATCAAAAAGTTTCTTACGATCCATACATCAATTGTTTCTAGGGGGTCATAACATAGAGTATCAATGGAATAGACAACTTCTTATAACATCATTGTGCAGGAATCAATGTTTTTTTTATCTTTATAGTGTTAGAAGCAAATTAAACAAAACATATAACTCAAATTGTTATGATTCCTTCTTGAACAACTTTCTTTTGAATAACCACTTTTGTCTTGTCAATGTGATATCTCAATTCAATTTTAGTCGGTTTAATTCTATTTTATTTGTGATATTTTGTGATATAAATTTTAAAATATATATAAAAAAGTTTCCAGGAATCCTAAAAGACATAAATGGAATTTCACACAACACAAAATCAATTTAAAAATAAAGAATACTTATTGGAGCTTGGGGACCAGATAACTAATATCCACTAATGTATAAACATGAATAAGATAGTAATAAATGCAGGGAAGTTAAATTGAAAGCTATTTTCCATGCTGTGAGTCTCTTAATGATAACAAAATTTAATAATATTCATATGATATAAGTACTAGCACAGGATAAATTAGGGAGGGGAACATATTTATGAAAAGAGTACATCAATTTTCACTCCAGAGCTCTCACTGAAACTAATTAAAATACTAAAAACACTAAAATTAGTGAGTAATATTATATATATATATTTTTTACAAGCTTATTGATTCAGGAATCATCACTGGAATAAAGTAATACAGTAATTAATACAAACAGCTATGAAATATAACAACAAGAACTTTTGAATAGTATACTACATTTTATGAAATATGATTTTTGTAAATGTATCTTCATTATGTGCAACTATAAATACTAGAAATACAACAAATGTTTTTATCAAAATTGTAATATCAGAGTTGAAGATTTGAATTTTGGAAAAGAATATATATGAATTACTAATAACAGGAAAGTTTGTCTACAAATATCTGAAATTAAATTATGAATATATGAACAGATATTACATCACATTCTTTTTTTTTAATATTAAATAACTAAAGAAAGGGGGCATTTTTAGTTGCTGTAAATTTGTTATAGATTTATAAATATATTTGATCATGTAGACAATTGTTGTTATATGTCATTGCATTAGGTACATTCCTAGTCAGTCCACGAAGCTTTACATGTTCAGCTTAATTTGTATTAATTTATTCCCAATCCCTCAAAAGTAGTATTACTCCATCAAGAATTTTAAGAGCTATAGCAACTTCCCACATAAAGAGTAGTTAGTATAACAAAAAAAAATACTAATTTATACACCTATGTATTTCTTCCTTATTAATCTAGCTTCAAAGGTAGAATGAATTTTTCTTTCTTTTTTTTTCAATGTATGAAAACAGAAGTTATACATTGAAGGATATTTTTTAATACTTTATTCATTAAATAAGATCATAACTCTTGGCCCTACCAAAATGTATGGTGGATATTCTCTTGTTCTTGAAAGTTGGTACTAAATATGGATGCTAAGGTTGTATAAAAACATTGGATCAGGAGATATTGAGTACTGAATAAAGAATAATGACTAGATTTGGACTTCAAATCATGAAATAATTTTTATTTTTGAAATTAAAATAATAAGGATCATTTATAAATATAGTATATCACATCTTTAAAAAAAATGACAATAAATAAATATAAACAAATACTTTAAAAAATAAAATAAAATATTGTAAAAAGCTTCTTAAACTGAAAAGGAATGAATAAATCATTCTAATTCATGATATAAGAAATACTGAATCAAATCAAATAGTTACATGTTGCTCCTGCACAGTGGATTAGTACAACAAGTATTTACATGCATACTTAAGAAAATAAAAATAAATAAAAAACTATTCATATCAAAAAAAGGTATTAAATGGCTTACCCAATGTTTTACACTAATGTATATTTAAATAATTGTTACTGCTTTAGTGTAAGTGATTACCATTTAATGGATAATAAGAACTGATGGTTAAAAATAAATGTGCTCCTTTTTTACCAGTTGAGATAAAAAATTGTTGATTTTGTAGTAATTGCTCAAATTAATATTATATGAAGGTAGTAGATTTCAAATGAACTGATAAGTTGAGATATTTTATAATCATTCTGTCTGTGCTCATATGTCAGGAATAAAGCAATAGAATTAATTACACAAATAGAAAATACTGCCATATATCAGAAGATATTCTTTTGAAAAAATAATATTCTAAAACCTTCATGTGCCTTTAGTTATTTAGTTGTTGATTTTTGTTTAATAAAAAAAATGTAACACATTATATTAGTGTGATTTTCAAGGAAAAAGTTAATACTACAGTTGGAATAACTGAAAACCAATGCAACGATAAAAGATAGATGTAATTATATAGATTGAAATTTAAATTTTCAAGAGTTTTCTTCCATTTGCCTACAATGTCAATTTATGGTATACACATTTTAATTTTTATATAAAATTTAATGAGAATTGTATTCCTGTGTCTCAGAAAATACACTTTGCTTAAGTCTAATGTATGTATTTTCTATTGTACTGTGAAAATATAACTTTTTTTGTTTTCATCTAAAGGGATTAATTTATTTTATAAATAAAATACCTTCCCATGCAATTTAAGTTTAAAGATACAATTTTTAACTACATATTATTGTTGTTAGGTTGAATAAGGAATTATTCCATAGCCTACTATGCAGTAGAAAGAACTCCTGAATGGAATAGCTCAAACTATGCTGGTGAGGCAAGTAGCATTTACAGTAGGTTGACATATGTCAAACTCATCTGAAATAAATAAAAATAAAACTTGACCCAAAGAGTCCAAAGTTTATAACAGATGGTGAAGTACACCCAGGTAAGAACTTTCCCTTAGAATCTAAAATATTTGTTGTCAGTCATTTACTTATATATTCTGGATTATCTAATAATAATAATAACCACAGGGCCAAAGAGGAGGTCACCTGGCTCTAAGACCAAAAACATTATTAAAAGGGCCGTAAAAAATGAGGTTCTAAGAGCCCCCTAAAAATGAGATTCTGAGCCTACCCCACAAAAAAAAAAAAATTAATAAAATTACTAAGTGAGTCTTTAAAATGAAATATAGGTCCTCCCTAAAAATATTGATCTAAAGTCCCTCTAGACTGAAAATAAATGCCTACTTTGTTTAGTTAAAAATAAGTACTTCCTGGAAAATTTTGTTCTCTTGCCATAAAACAAAATACAATGAATAACCTAGTAAGAGAATGAGGATTGACAAAAATGGGCCCAAAATGAAGTAATTCAATACAGAACTCACTGACTATTAAGACAAGCAGCAACCATCAAGTAAAGTATGTACTTGATTACCATACGAATAGAGTTATCAAGTTTGAGCCTGAGGATTGCAAATTAAGTGTTAGTACCAGGCTTCGATTTTGGATTTTTATCCCTCAGCGTGTTGTTTAGCTTCTTGAAAATAAAGAATTAGTGAACTTTGGCCAGTAATGGCACTAAAATAGAATAGGGGAATGAGTCAAGCTAACCACTAAATCTTCCACAAGAGCAGTTTGGCCGCCCCTGGACCATTGAATGGTTGTTGAGCAAAAGATTTTCACATTTTTTTTTTTTTTCAGAGTTAAAATGTAATGATAAGCAATTTCTTTTTTGAATGGTAAAAAGTCAAATCATAGAAACAGCAGTGGTGGGCTGCATTTGAAGTTTTGACATGTGCAATACTCCATGTATGTAAATGGAAGCATGACATACTATAGTGTTGCCCCTTTTCTATTAAACCTGTCACAAGTACAGCTTTCAGTTACTTATGTGACTTGTATTAACTGATTCAAAATAGGTTCATTAGTTGGGTTTGTTTAGTTACAAATGTGTATTCACATGCATGATTTATAATTTTATTTTATTTTATACTGCACTGCATTGGCAATTCGTGTGTTTCATTTAAAAAAAAAATTGGTGTTAAGCATAGTTAATGAATAATTAATAGGAATTAAATGGTTGAAAAGTGTACGTTTGCTGATGTTTGTCATAATGTCCTCCTTGAGGGCAGCTGTTGACATTAGACAATAAATACATTGTCAACACATTTTCATCCCTTCACAAAATTTAACATACAAATTAAGAACTTAACACTATTTCCATATTTCTGATAGGAATATGCAAAATTCTTCTTTTGAAATTTTAAAGTTTAAATTGCAAAGTTTAACTAAGCAATATAGGTATTGACATATCTGATATTTAACCACTGATTCTTATGGAGAAACAAAAAAAAAATACCTAATTTATTTCAAGAAAATAATGTGCTTATTATATTATAATTAGTACTGAAATGACATGCTGATTTAATATGGGAGTAACTAAGAAAAGCCTGTAATACTAGGATATGAATAATTATTAATAAAGAACAAATCAAAACAATTAGATATAAAGTTCAAGATTTATTGTCAACCACACTACAACATTTTGCAGACTATACTATACGTGTACATGTGTGTATGTGAGAGAGAGAGAGAGAGAGAGAGAGAGAGAGAGAGCGAGAGCGAGAGCGAGAGCGAGAGCGAGAGCGAGAGAGAGAGAGAGAGAGAGAGAGAGAGAGAGAGAGAGAGAGAGAGAGAGAGAGAGAGAGAGAGAGAGAGAGAGAGAGAGAGAGAGAGAGAGAGAGAGAGAGAGAGAGAGAGAGAGAGAGAGAGAGAGAGAGAGAGAGAGAGAGAGAGAGAGAGAGAGAGAGAGAGAGAGAGAGAGAGAGAGAGAGAGAGAGAGAGAGAGAGAGAGAGAGAGAGAGAGAGAGAGAGAGAGAGAGAGAGAGAGAGAGAGAGAGAGGGAGAGAGAGGGAGAGAGAGAGAGAGAGAGAGAGAGAGAGAGAGAGAGAGAGAGAGAGAGAGAGAGAGAGAGAGAGAGAGAGAGAGAGAGAGAGAGAGAGAGAGAGAGAGGGGGGGGGAGGGTTTTACATTGTAAAATAAAACTAATGCATGTTACAGTAAAAAAATATATTTTCCATGAATGAATAATAATAAAAAAGTTCTAAAATAAATCATATAAAAATTACAGTAACTTATATAAAATATATGTTGGTAAAACTCACTCCTAATATATAACAAACACAATATTCAGACTCATGAAATTGCTCACATTAATGTTTGAATGTTATTCTAAATATTTATTTTGGTACTTAGAAATTATTATAACTATTTAATCTAGGAGTCAACAAAAACTATAGTTAACAATCATGTCTATCATTAGTTATGGTAAAGTTTCAAAACAATTTACACAATTTACAATAATAAAATATTTACATTCATATGGCATTAATTTCTAATAGACTAAAATGTCACAGTCTAAAATTTTTCAGAGAGAAAAAAACTTTTGATTTTGAAGTATGATTTTCAGATGGAAATCGGCTTCTATAGATGGCTGGATATAATTCTTTGAACTGAAAAATAAATAAATAATTTCTTTAAACTATTGAGCCATTTCGTACACAACAGAAAATTTGAAAAACAAGATATGAAATTTAAATAGCCAGATTTAAAAGCTGGCTCATTGTTTTTATTATTATTATCAGTTTTTATTTAATTAGTTGAGCTGAAAGTTATGAGATTATACTGTAAGACATCAAACTTTCATTAAGAAATTCTCAAAACTTAGCCTAAGTATGAGTGTCAGAGGTCCATGTATAGTAGGACACTTACTATAAATATCTGCTTATAATAAAATCTGCTTATAATAAATGTAACCTGCTACAAAATACTATGACCTACTAGACAATGTGTAAGCTGTGCCTTAGCAATTCAATGAAAATGAAGAGCTACATAATATTATTAAATGAAAAATAAAAAAAGGGGTAAGGAGTTATTAGTTATAAATTCATTTGCAGTTTTTCAGGTTTGTGAAAACAGAGAAATCTGATCATGTGAAAGGTTTGATTCAGTTCCCCAAAACCTGATTCATTGAAGTATTACGTATGTATAGGTTATCTGATAATGCAAACAAACCATGGCTACATGTAAAAATGCACTAAGTATTGAAAAGGGAAGAGGTAGGTTTCAAAGTAAAACAACAAAAATTCAAACAGGGGCTAAGAAGATAGCTTAAGTGGTTTATTTTTCTGCTCAGCTATGAATCTGTTCAGCCAATAATTGAGAAATAGTTATGGTTATCAGATTTATTATGGCGATCAGAATACAAAGATAAGTCATAGTTTATACATGGATAACTTGAAGCTTGTACTTGGATAACAAGAATGGTACTCAATTCCTATGAAAGCTAGATATTATCACTAATTTTATAAACCCTAACAACTTGAATTTTGCTTAGGTAAATGTGCAGTTTTAAACAAATTAAGGTATCAGGGCAACAATTATCAACTAAACAAAAGGTTTATCAATTCAGAAGGATGATGAGTTCTGAATTAGAAAACTGTGAATTTTATAAACTGGGGATGCAACAGTATCTAAATGATTTAAAGAGAGATGTAAAGGTAATGCTAATTAAGACTGTTTCAGTGATTAACCAACCTGAGGACCTACATAAAATCTACCACAACCTAAAGACCATTTTAAATTAAATAAAAAAATTACAGGCCTGATATTAATAATCAACAGCAGTTCAGAAATAAAGACTAGTAGGACCTAGTACTGTAAACCCTTGTTCGATTCAGAGATGAATTTACTCTTATCTGTGGCATGGCCGAGTTGGAAACAGGCTTTCTATTAGCCATTCAAAACCGAATTTTTGCCAAGAGATCTTGTAGACATCACATACTAAAAGGAATGATCTCATCACGCTGAAATGTTTTAGCTAGATATGCATACTTAAAAGACACAATAACGTATTTTATTTACTCCTCTATACAAATGTGTATTAATGTTGTTTGTAACCACCCCTAGAAAAAAAATATAGGATGATAGAAGCCATGATCCCTTATTATTTTTATTGCCTCAAAGATCAGTGGAGAATAATAATGTTTAAGATCTACTAGGACAAGCCAATGGGAACAGATAAAGAGGTGTTAAACCATATATCTAATTTTCCCATCTTAGAGATATCATGATCAATGATAAAACAAATAAAAAGGCCGATATAATTAACTATGCTGTCCCTAAGGATGAAAAAAATAAAGAAATCATATGTCAAAAAATTATGAAAATATCAGGACTTAGTATTTGAATTAAAAGATATTTAAAAGTTGGAATCTATTCTAGTAACAGCAATCATTATTTTACGCATGGGCACATACTAAAAATAAATATAAAGGCCAAAGAATGTATTAAGTCTTCAGAGATAACAATTAAAGATTCATACAAGCAATATATCACCCTCAATACAGGTATTATTATTCTGAAATATCTCAGGATTAATTAAATCCAGGTAACACTGAGAAAACTACCCCTCCCACTCCCCTTATTTGACATATAATAACAATATTTACCTCAATGTTAGATGTTAATACAGCTGAATTCTTAAGAAAACATTCACTGTCCTAACACCTAGTAGCAAATTACTTTTTTATTTGTTTAATATGTCCTTCAGTTTTGAATTTGAAAGAAAAATAATTCTTGTGTTATTTAGTTTGTTTATGATAGTAATTTTTAATTTAGAAAAATAAAAGTAAAAGGTTATTACTTCTTGTTACTCAGTGATATTTATACTTTCTCATGTATTATAAACTCTGATTCATTAATTAAAGAAAGAGTTCATAATTGGGTCTATTAAAACTACTACTGCTGAAATTATTGTAACAAAATTAACTTACCACTTTCAAGTGCTTCTTCTTTTCTTTTTCAGATAAATTATTATTATTAACAATGTGGTCCAGTAATTGATTAAGAGCATTATTTGATTCATCAGTTCGTTGAGCTTGGAATTCTTTTTCTGTTATTTGTTTACAGAATGACAAAGCCTACAGAAAAAAATAGGAAATATTTAAACCATAAATGGAAATTATGAAGATTTAAATTTGTATCCAGTAAAAAAGCTGTAATTTAATAAAATCAAAAGTACAGATATGGGTAATTAAATTACCTGTAATTGTTTTTCATATACTTCATTAGTAATAGCAGATAGCATTTCTGAGGACAATTCAGTAAATATTTCATTATGGTATGTAACAATAAATAATAATATTTTGTTAATTACAGATGTATTGTAATTATTTTCATCACATGGAGGTCGTAAAATGCACTTGTTCAGTTCTAGGAACATCTGAAATAAAGAAGAAAATTTTTTGAAACAAGTCATTCTAAGTCTAATAGATTTATACACTTCAACATAAAAGGTCTGGCAGCAATCTGCTTAGTGCCTAAACTAAGCAAATTTTTCTTGCTCGGGAGGCATTCATGATCATTTTTAAGTTATGAACCATAAATAAGTTACATAATTTTTAATATCTAAGCACAGTTCAACAGGAACAAACCACCTCTGAAATGGTTCACTCAGATGATATCAGAGAGAAAGGGGGGGGGGATCTAGATAGGACCAGTCGAAATTCGAAGTAAGTTTTGAGAAATTATTATATAATGACATAACATTATATCTGATTTTATGGATGGATTTCTGGTAAAAGAAAACACCTTCTTTCTAAATTAATTATTTATTTTTTTAATTTTGAGAGGGAAATGCAATTAACTAAAAAATACTCAACACAAGAATTATGTAGGGAAATGTCCAATTTTAAATAACTTTTCAAACATAGATCAATTCTTGCTAAGAATGAATTTGTATATCACAGAACAAGCTAACATTACCAATAAAAGATATGAATGAGTAAGTTGTAAAAACATACATTCTGAAGAGTAAGCCCAGGAAGTGAACCATTATTGGAAAGCTCAAACATTAATAAACAGAGGTTCTTCAATTGCGCTCGATTGCAAGGAGGAAGAAGCATTAAGAGCAATTGAAAAACAGTTACTCCTAGTAGTAAGACACGATGGTTCCAGTCATCTTCATCAATTGATTGATTTTCAGCATCTACAACAAATTATTTTCATTAAAGACAAAAAAAATGCATTAGTTCATTATAAACATTTACCTAGAAGTAATGAAAATAAAATGGTGTCAAAAACAATAATAATTAAGAAATAAGGTCTTGGACATACATGAAAATTTACAGTTTCTGCACAAAGAATATTTATTTATTAATAATAAATTTAGAACACTAGTATGCACCACCCCGACTGTGAAATCCAACACACAGTGCTCTACAAGTTATCAAACAGAGACCCAAAGATAAACCGGGAATATATATATATATATATATATATATATATATATATATATATATATATATATATTCAAATGTGGGAGAAATAAGCCTTCTGTTAAAATTATTAAGAAAAAATAATTTAAACATTTTGTATGTTTTGATAGTGTGTGTATCTTTTTTTATTATTATTATGGCTATCAAGACAGGTTATTTAAGGTTACCACTCTTTTATATATATATATATATATATATATATATATATATATAAATATATATATATATATATATAATGAGTTTGATGCCTATTAGGCTATTAGTAGGTTTAATTCATATTTTTGAAGGCCCATTGGCACTCAATCTCTAACTTAATGCTGTTTAAGAACTACTAGTATTCTGAATAGGGTCCCATACAAACACCAGCAAGGTAGACTGAGCTAATAACAAAATCTCACACAAAAACTATTTGTGTGGTTTTCCACGCATAGATGGTTGAGCCACAGAATATAGGTTAATAGTAAATACAAAAAAAATATTCCATTAAACATTCTTCATAAATAAAAAGATAGAAAAGAAAAACTGTATATTAAAGAAATGTACCTTGAAAACATTCAGAATCGCCAATGCCTGCTTCTGAATAAGACAATGCAGTGTGAAAAGAGTATTCATCATCTGACACAGATTGATTATACCAAGATACTTTCATAAGTCTTTCAAGAGATTCCATAGCATAATCATAATCCAATTTATTGTTTGCTATTAAGTTCATGTCTTCTAGAGAATATGACAATCCGTGATTTACATATCCAAAATTACTAGATGAGTGCCTACTCTGGTCAGAGTTTTCACCATTATAATAAATTTTATGGCCGTTCAAACAATCATCACTCTTATACTTAACAGAATTGAAAGAATTATCCTGTGATTTAGATTTAATTGGAGAAAATATTGCAAAAGCCTCATTTACGATGCCTGTCTTTTTCTCATTATTACGTCTTGTTGATATATAATTTTCTATAGCTTTAAGTGGGGTCTTTTTATAAGTATGAACATTTGCTTTGTTGGACTCTACTGACATATCAGTTTTTCTTCTCGAAGCATTTTTAAAATTCAAGTTCTGTTCAGATGACTTCAATTGCAGTGTACCTCCTTTTTGCAAATGGATGCTATCAACAGATGTTTGAGGAACAACTCTTATTGTGGGATCATCAGAAATAAAAGCAGCTTCATAGCAATGGTTAGGAGGTGGATTATTATTTGGTAACTTCATTTCATTTTTAAGTTTCTTTTTTTGAGGAGATGATATACTGAATATAAGGTCTTCCTGTGAAACACTCATTTTTGCATTTGAATTTTTCAATGTTTCAAGATTGTTTAAATATCTTAAGTAATTAAAAATGTCAATATATAAATTATAAAAACATTGAAGTATAATTGGATTCTCTAATGTTTTATAATAATCACTAATTACTTTGAAAGCATCAATATGGAAATAAGGATAAACTTTTCCACAATATTCTTTTGAAGAATCTAAAAAAAAAAAAAGAAAAAAAAAGTCAAATAAAATTATGAGATAGAAGAATTATTAGCTAATTTTACTGAATTCAGCAGTCGCATATTTCTTTAAGAGCTTAGCTGGCAATTAACTCACTTAATAATATAATGTCTACTTAGTGACCAACTGTGATAATACTGGTGGTAATACTTAGTGGTTTTCAAAAGCCAGAAGAGAAGAAATTCAGACAGTATTTAAGCAATAATACTACATGGCTTAAAAACATGTAATATGATGGAAAAACTGTGTTGACCATAAATAACTAAATTTCTCACAGAAAAATTTGTTTGGCAGATCCTGCTATTATCATTAGGTGCTTAAAAATCTGTATAATGCCTTTATAACTGTATTTATAAAATTTGTTTTCACAAAATTTCATTTTAATCCTTTCTCAGTGTGTTTATGAAAACAAATTTCATAAAAATGCTTACAAAGACACAAAGTGTAAGCACCTAATGATGGCAGCAAAGTCTGTTGAAAACATGTTTGCATAAGAATTGTAGATATTCATGGCAGACACAGTTTTTTCATTCTCACATCTGAACCACAAACCAAATAACATTATAGAGTAATAGTTTTTGATTTTTTTAAATTAAAAACATTTCTAGAAAGGTTCAAAACATCAAATTTGTTGAAAACATTTTAGTTTCTGACAAATCATTCGCCTTCCCTAAGGAAAATTGTGCACCATAGAGAAGTAAATTTTAAAAACAGTAGAACCCCAATGGTATTCTAATAAAAGTTTCCTGCGTAGAAAAACAGTGACCAGAAATTTAATTTAATTTTAATGCAGAAGACATATGTATCAAAGAATTTATAAATGGTAAATGTGTAACTTAATAAATGGGCAATAAAAATTTATTATTTGATCAGATGAATTTGCTGAATAAAAGCATTAAGCCCATCCTTCGTAATAATCAACCCTTGGCATGTTCATACTCTGAAGACTAAGCTTTCCACTAATATTACAATATAACATCACTATTTCACAAAAATATCAAGAATGACACGCAGTACTAATCTAACACCTTACATGAAAGCACACATTACTCAAAACTATTTTAGTGTAAGCAGATGATTGTGATTACTACTGACAATACTCAATAAAATTTATTTACATCAATGTACAGCTACCCAAATGGACACATAGTATAGAACTTTACAGTTCTACTAAAACTTCAAATTCCCTTAAAATACAAGCTTTACAATCCACACTTCTTAGAGTAAATTCATGCATACCCTTTTTTTATAATACTTGTCTCATAAAATCCTTAATAATGACTGGAACATCTTTGGTCTGTCTTCTAAACCAATCACACAATTAGAAATCCCATTCCACATTCTTGGCTATCCTAATCCATAAATACATTTCAAAATTGCATGATACATTCCTGAAAACTTCAGCCAAGGGACTTATATTAATCATTTCTAGTGCATTCTGCATTGGCACTTATTGCCAACTCAGTTATTTGATGATAATGTAAAACTTTTAATAATATACTGAGAATATAAATGCCTTAATAGGTTATTCTTAGAGGGATAAAGTTCAAATTAAACTATACTTTTTTTATCGAGGAGAAAACCAAAATGATTAAACATATTATAATGAAGACAACTGCTTATTTCCATGAGTTATTACAAAAAAATCAAGTTACCTGTGGACCTACCTAAGTTTTCATTTAACTATCCCTTCCTTATTCCAAGGCTAGAGTAAGCTTTATTCAACACTGATCTTCACATTTATGACAGCATAAAGTTCAACTGAAGTTTTAATTTTAGCAATAGATCTTGAGGGTTAAAGTAAAGATTGCAGAGATTAGGGGATGATTTTTCTCACTAATTAAGCCATGCAGTTCTCACTAGATGTTTCTTTAAATAAAAGAGCACCTAGGTGCGGCAAAGGGAGATTTTGGAGCCGCGTTATCTCATTTACCTGAGCATTCAGTACACATTTATTGTTGTCATTTGCTTGTTTTGTTATTCCCCCCCCCTCTTAGAAATACACGTTTTCATCAATAATACTTTTCAGTCTTCCAAAATTTCCTTCTTGCCTGATTTAAAACATGAGTAATAAAGATGGTACGATTAGTCTCCTTTGAAATGGCTTACTCATCAACAATTACACATAGCTTTTCAGCCTTGTTCCTTTGGGAGTGTTAGTGATGAGGCTAGATAGTCCTGTTTTGGAGAAGGACGATTTTGGGGTTTTACATGTTCACTACACCAAGCATGTAATGAACATGTGAAGCCCCAAGTTATCTTAGATAATAGATAGAAATTTAAAGGAAAATAGAGTTGTTAGAGTGGCAAGGGGTGGAGTGGGGAATTGTGGTGAGATAAGCAGGAAAGAGAGAAGGGCAGTATAGTTAGTGCTATGAATAGTGCAGAGTGACTCCCAGCTACTTTGGTGATGATACATATTTAACTGCTATAGGCTATTTTGGCTGGTAATGGACGAATAAACTTTGAATATACAATGTCATTCCCAACTCTCAAAACTTGCGAAAATATTAATTTCATCAATTAGAATACTAGCAGTATACTATAATATTATATATGTATAGTCAATATATGTTAGTGCTATTTTATGGTCTGATATTCAATTTACAATTCCTTTTCTCTACAGCAAGAGCCGCCCCATTACAATTTTTTTTTTTTAGCATAGGTAATTTCAGATCTCTTTGGCTTATCATATTGAATAGCAATGGTTCAAACGGATATTCTTTAACCAACTTATAAGAGCATGTAAGAGACTCACTGTAGGCCTTACTTAGCTCAATAGATCTCTTACATAATACTTATATACTTAACTGCAACTAGAGAAAACTTTCCAACAAGATATTAAACATCAGAACCATCAAAAATGTTTATTCTAGACTCCTCAAAGTAGGAGTATTCCAAATTATTACAGAAAAATATTGAAAATCATACTAATTTTCAAATGCCTATAATTCCATAATAGTGAGATCAATGACCAGTAAATATAAAGTCAAAGTGAATAACCTTCAATAAAAATTGGGAAATATAAGTTCATTGATGTATTAAAGGGCATAGTTAGAGAACGAAATTGAGATACTAAAATGAGGGTCTCATGAAGTCATTGCAATGATTGTAGATTTTTTTTGGACTTTAATTCATTACATGAAGACACATATCCTAGAAGGCTTTAATAAAAATATCTGAAGTAAATTCAGATCTAGTTACTAAATAATAATAATAATAATCTTTAAAGAAATGACTAAACTGGATGAAGGATATACAGTCTTGAAATTGAAAGGGAATGATGAGCTGGAGTTCAAGTTAGAATTTGACCCGAGTGGAAGAACAAGGAACTCCATGGTCGTTATTATAGTCATAGGCTCATGGATTCGGAGATAGATAAAGAAATGTCTGTGGCATAAGTCTGGAGAGCTACTCTCAGAAACCGAAGGGTTTATAATAGCTATCCAAGACCAAGTTGTTTCAACTCGAGCTTTTAGACGCCATGTACTGAAAGACAATAGTGTCTCCAATAACTGTAGAATGTGCAATAAAACATACGACATTACTGCAGGTTGCGAAATACTGGCAGGGACAGAATATTTGCAGAGACATAATAATGTGGCAAAAATATACCACCAGGCAATAGTAAAAATGTATTGGGATAAAGCGATGATAGCAGATCTTCCGGCCATCATAATAACCCCAATATTCTTGTCATTAAAAAGGGGATAAAATCAGCAAACATCATTGATATCGCTGACCCGAATGATGAGAATATCCGTAAGTCTTACGCCGAGAAACTAAGAAAGTACCAGGATTTGGCTATCGAAATAAAAGCGCTCTACAAGCTAGATTCTATCGCTGTCACTGCAGTTGTGATATTAACAAATTGCTTAATTCCAAAAACGACAATTAAGGCAACAAACTATCTTACTTTACCTGAGCAATTAATAAGATTGTCACAAAAAGCAGTTTGGTTAAACACTGTCAGAATAGTCCGTAAATTTTTAAATACCCATTAAAAAATAACAAAAAATAAATACATATAGCGATTGGTTAGGATCCCCGCTATAATTAGATCCAGTTAAAAGTGAGAATTAAAAAAAAAATAATAATATATATATTCTAACTAAATAAATAAACAATATGCCGTTGAGCCATATCTGATTCTTAATGAAATGAAATAGAGGTGTATGATCCACATTTGTCTGAAAAGAGGTCTATAATACCAGGGCAATCTCTAAAGCCCATCTTTCTTTATAACATAACAACTGGTGCCAGTAAGCATGAAAATAAAAGAACAGACAATTCAGAAAGCAAAGAATAAGATTAATTTTCTATATCTGAGAAGAAAATTAACTTTTAAAAGAAAAAAGCCTGTCACACAAAGGCTGTGTACACTAATGCAGATTTCCCACGTGCTGGTATGACACACTGGTAATCTCGCCATTTTATATATATTCTAACTAAATAAATAAACAATATGCCGTTGAGCCATATCTGCTTCTTAATGTAATTAAATAAAGGTGTATGAACCACATTAGTTACGACTCAAAGGAAAAGGACTTGAAACAGGTCTATGATACATGCTGGTATGACACTGGTCATCTCACCATTTATTCCCTATTCTCTTGTAGTAAGAAGCCTATGTAAACCGAATTTGAAATGCACTGAGTTACTTTTAGAAATAATCAAATGGTGATCAGTGGAATTCAGATCCTACCAGCCAGCCTTCAAGTAGATGAGCACAAAGATAATAGCTTCCAATTATAAGCTAACCAACTCTTCTGAGCACACTAAGTATTTACATAAAGCCAATGACCACACCACAAGAATAATATAGAAAATTGCATTAGTGAAATACGCCCATAACTGTTAAGATGATATTAAAGTGGCAAAATTACTTTACTACAAGAAATAAATTAAAACAATGGCTGAAATACAATACACAGACTTCCAATAATGTAACTACTAAATAAATGCATGCATAAAGCTGATCTAAAATCTTCAGTGAAATAAATTCAGTGCACTTCATTCATGCGAGTGTAATTTATTTGTTTTCTTTATTAATAATCACCTGTTAATCCATTTGCGAAAATATAAAGAAGAATTAAACCATATCTTCTTTATTAATTAATTTAAAAAGATATTTAATAAAGTTGTAACGAATTTTCACTTTCAGTTCATAACCCATCTACAAACAATATAACTTGAAATTATATAAGGGCTCAGTAGAAAAATTAAAAAAAAAAAAAAAAAAAGAGAGATAAATAACTGCATAATAAAACTTAAGTCAATGATGTATAAAATATTCTCCAGAATTTCATTCTTTACATAAGACAATGACCAATAATGCATACTTTAAATGATAATATTTAATTCATGTAAAGAAACAATGTAGCTATTTAGGTTATTCAATAATCTTTTGTGGCACACATGTATTTATTACTTTTCATCAAGAGTAGTAAGAAGAATAAATAATTAAATTAATTAACATCAGGAATTAATATATTTTTCAATAATCCCTAAAGTATTTATAGCTCAATGCAATTCTATATGACTCAATGATTATAATAGTCTGGTATTTATTAATTCTTAAATATAATTCCTAATGAGGAGAACTCTACTTGATTTTCTATTAAACAAAAGATCCAACCATTATTGTTTGGAATATACTAATATAAGCCCTTTAAAAGAAGTGAAATAGGGTGTAAATCTAAAAGATTTATGGCCACACTGTGTGTGTGAGTGTAAATACACGTATATAGTATATACATTTATCAGTTGATAGCTGCTTAATAAATTCTCACATTTAAGAAGTTGATGCATTGCATTTAGTATCCAATGAGGGAGCTCTGTGTTCCATTTAATTTTAATCCACTCAGGACTTGCATTAGTCACAATCCATTTTGGATTTATTTCTTGAATGTTCAAAATCTCACTGACATCTAGTGGTTTTAAGAGTTCAATTATCCTGAAAAATTATATGTATATAATAGTAATACACAATAGTAGCAATACATTTTAGGAAAAGCATAAATTTAATATTTTTTATGATAGATTTGAATTTAATAAGATGAGATAAGGAAATATGAAAAACATATAACTGAACTGTAGTATGGCTGGGCGCATAATAAAGTTGTAGAGCTGGTTCTCTGGATGACTCATTTATCAAACAAATATTGCAATTTTAATATTTTAACCTTCATAAACTCATATTTATTTTATGGATATAGAAAGATGTCTAATATAATATAATTTTTACATATCTTGATTACAATGATTTATATTTAGTTCTGTTTTACAATAAGTATTTTTTTTTTTAAAGAAAAAATGAGAAGGATGCTTTATAAAATTGAAAACCAAATTTATAATTTCGTTATGTTTCACCTAACGTATAAAAAATATTCCCAATGGAAAGAACAGAATAAGTACAAAAAAATGACTTCATTACATCTCAAAGCTGCTAAATTTTAAGTCTCCTACAAAATGATGATGTTAAGAAAATAATAGTTCCTCACTTCAGAGTTTAATGCTTTATCCCGTCAATGACTGTTATGCTACAGACTTTCGTTTATACAAACATCCTAGAGTTACCATTGAGTGGCGAGTTCGATTCTCACATCAAATTATTTAGTCACGAAATTCATTAAATAACATCCTAAAATCCCACCCTGGCTAGAAAAGGGTGGTAACTCGTCCCAATTAGCCTGAGTTGCAAATAGTGGGCGTTAATAAATAATAACACCATCCTAATAATTACATTAAGTTTGGAAAATTTAATTATGTATTTTTATGAGTAGGAATTCAAATATTTTTTTTTTTAAATTGGTTTACCTTTTGATTATTGCAGATTTCCAAGTGCTATCTGCACAATTTTTATCATTCAAGTAATTTGTTTTGTGGGCTTTCTCATTTATATCAACATCAGCTGTAAATTTTTCATTATAGCTTGCAGCATAAATCGGTTTTAAACGTTGAAAATTAAGAAGTTCTTGTGTAAACCTGAAATAAAATATATTATTTCAATTTGATACTATGGAAAGAATATCTACACAATAGGTTTTATTAATATTACAACTAATTTACTATTTGCAAACATCTGTTGGTCCATAAAAAATAAAATGAGTAAATAGAACAACTCTCAATAAAAAATTCTATTTAACATTAAGATAATGGGAACTATTTGGGATGAGGTGAGGATACTTTATAACAATTATTCTCTTCCTTTCAAAAATTGCAGTAGAGGAATGATGCAAGAAATAATAAGTGTGCACAGGCGGAAGAAATAGTAACAAAAAAGACTGGAATGAACACTGGCTTGTTTTAAGCTTTTGCTAAACCTAAACCTAAACTAAACTTTTTTGGGGAAATATTTTTTACTGGAAGCAATTTATCTGAGCATCCTAAAAGTACATATTGCTTTCTCAAGAAAGAATATTTTCTTTTTGTATACTCTTTCTAGTGATTATCCAACTGTTTACTGGTAACTCTAGGGTAGTTTAAATACTGAAACCAAGCAGAGATCAGCATAGGGCAAACTTTCTTAAGACATTTAGCCTTATATCATTTCTATTAAAGGTGTTAAAAAAATGGCAAAGTATTTTGCTGGAGAGGTATAGAAGAATAATTCCTTATATCAGAAACAACATACTTATGATAAAAGACATTTAACACAAAGTATTCCTAAGTGGAGGCAGGAATCAGAGCCATTAGGTTGGAGTTTAGAACAAGCTCTATGCTGTCTGTTTGAGAAACCTGAGGGGTCCCTGCCCAAAATGAAAAAATAGGTTCCTATAGCAGGATTAAATTAATAAAGCTGAACTAAAATTTATTTATATTAAAGAGTCTCAGAATAAGAGCTAAATATTGTGCATGGGATGTCCTAGGATTCATTAAGGTTAACATTGATTTAATCACATGGGTTAAATAATTCCTGGATTCATAAGTACACAGATACACACATTAAGAACGTTTAATTTATACTCCCATTAGATAATTAAATATACCCCTGAAACAACTGGATGGATGAGAAAATTTGTTTATCCACATCAGAGATGGGTGTGCTATTATGTCGGAGTGCAAAGTTCAACAATCACTCTCCTTCAATATCTAATTTAATAATTTTTTTATCAAGGCTTCTTCAAGGGGTGGGGAGGGTAGGATTATACCAAGGCTTAAATAGAAGCAGTTCATTATAGAAACTGATGTGACTCTACATACACAGTCAGAAGAGACATAACATAAGTAAATAATAAATGGCAATTGATTCAATAGAACAATTAAATTAAAGTTAGTCAAATATTGAGTGCAGAAAATTATTATACCCAAACTACTGGGAACTTTCTGAATGAATCTAAAAAGTCCCCCCCCCCATTTTGTTAATAAGTGAAGTTATTAAAAATACTAATATATTTTTTGATTACTTTCACACCTATCTCAACTAAAAGGATATATGCATGACACAGTAATGCCAACTATAGTTATCCATCTGTCCACCATTTTGGAAATGTTCTGATTTTGTGAGTCCCCTGTGCCCACAAATGAAGAAATGTTCATCTGTTATAAGGTATGCATTAAAGCCAAATTTTATGAATTTATTTTAACTTGTAAATGTATAGAAGTGACATGCAGACAGACACACATACTGTTGAGATTACAAGAGTTTTTGTTCGAAAACAACAGATCTTAATAAAAATAAAAAAAATAATTTCTGCAAACACTTACTCGTACAAATATTTATGGCTGTCATAAAAAGTATCCTTGTCATAGTTTACAGAGCAATTTTGAACAGGAACAATAAGATTAGCCTTCAAGAACTGCTTTAATAGCTGACATGCCTGTTCTCTGGTTACATCAGGATTAAACATGGAGTTAGTCCTTAAAGCATCATGAATGAAGCTAACACCTTCATGACCAGTGAATGAATTCCTATGCTTATGAAGTCTGTGGCGGTGTTCTTGGAGGCGCATATTCTCTCGGAACATAATAACTGCTTCATTCCACTAAAAATAAAGAAACGAGTATATATTATCTAACTGACAAATTAAAAGGACAATAAAATGTGAACATTACAATGGTTATAAAATGATTTTTCTTTTCATAGTTTAGTGTGCAAATGACCAGTTTAACCCAGATTACTATTAATTTGTATAAATGTAATTTTATAAAAACTTCAATTTGTGTTAGATATCTTTCATCACTCTACATTAAGAAATTAAATCTACATACACACACATATAATTATATTTTTTTTAATTAAATAACTAAATTAAAACTTCAGTGTTAACAAAGAATTACATAGGGTAACCAGATTCCATTAATAGAGAAATAAAAAACAAAGAAAGAGAAAAGTATGTGATTTTATTTATGAAATGACAATTTTAGTGTCTTAAAATACTTCAAAGAACAAGAAATCATACAAAGAAAAATAAATATGTTTTATTTTGATTAGAATCTGCACCAACATCAACCGATTAAGGCTTGAAAACTAGACTAGACCTTCACTAGAGCTAGATGCTTTCTTTGCTAGAGGTAACAGCTTTCCTCACTAGAAGTAACAGCTTTCCTCACTAGAGGTAACAGCTTTCCTCACTAGAAGTAACAGCTTTCCTCACTAGAGGTAACAGCTTTTACAGGCATCATTGCCTGTCGATAGTGTTTTCAGCACCTCTGACAGGAAATAAATAAATTGCCTCATGAAGGTAGACATATTTATTTTCCTTTCGAAGGATATCCAGTGCATTTTTAAAAAACTTAACTCACAAAAATTAAAGTGAGCAAAAAAAATTGAATTGTTTACCCATACATTCCAGGGTCGACCAGTAATAGAAAATATAACTAATTTGTGACTTTCTCTTATAAAATGCCTCATGAAGAAAAGCATATTAATTTTTCTTTAGGAGGGTATCCAGTAAAGTTTTAATAAACTTTAAAGAAAAAAAACTAAAGTAAGTGTACAACAAAAAATAATTACCCATACATTCCAGGGCCAATCAAGAATAAAAAATGTAACTAATTTGTAACTTTCTCTTTTATTATATTTAAGATTGTAAGAATTTCACTTTACATTGGAATAGAAATAAAAATAAAAGTAAATCACTGTTTTGTTGACTTTAAAAAGCTCATAATAATGAATAAATTACCTTATTTCTCCCAAACCTCAAAAAAACTTATTTTTATTTGAAATAATATTGACTTACCAATGCAGTTGCTCGGTAAGGTCCAAAATCAGCACCAGTCATATCTGAAAAAATATAAATTCACTAGATTGTCAGCCGCATCACACATTAAGATCACATTGTTTACAATTTTAAAAATTGAACGTTACACCATATAGGTTTCTAAATAAGTCAAAGAAGTAGGAATGCTCAACTAGACATGTTACATCATACTCTTCTGTTTTCACTTAAAACAAAAAATACAAACACAAACAATACTTAGAAATATCAAGATTAATGTTATATTTCTTAACAAAAATTAAAGGTTTTCGACGTATAGAAAGACCAAATAATTCCAAAAAAAAATAAATTCGTTCAATATTTACGATAATGATCAGTTCTTAGACAACTACTATGTGCTACTTGCACTGATCAATGATTACGTCTACAATTTGTTTAAAGATCAAAGTTAAAATATTAGGACTGAGCTGGAATTTTGTTTTTTTTTTTAAAAATCTTCCTCACATGTATTATTTTCATAAATGAATTTATCCGTATAAAATCAAAGTTTTACATAGGCTCTACTTTCTAAACATTCATCAAAATCATACTTGTGATTGTCTTAGTGTTCATTAATTTACTAGTCTTATGAATCAACAAAAAAAATTGGTTATGTATAAATGTTTTTCAAGGCACGTTTTTCATTTAAATTTTCATATTCTAGTACTTCAGTCCACCGACGCTCGTTTCTCATTCTTGTATAAACAACCCTGTTATTTCTCTCCCTTTTAGACTTTTATCAGTTTCATGCCGTTTTTTTTTACAGATTACCAGTGCGTAAATAGGCAATTGTCAAGCAAATTTCCAGGCCTTGTATTTATAATATCTTCAATGAATTCCAAATATTGGCTACGTTTCTTCTAAGCCATAAACGTTAAACAATTAAGAATTTAAGCATTTAAATTTTAAACTGTAAAAAATAATAAATTCAAAATCAAAGCAAGAATTACATATTGTGGTATTATTATTTTATATACTGTTAGAAGTAGATACAATGGATTTCTTAGGTTTACGGCATAATGTACAGTGGGGGGGGAAGTATTTGCACACCAGTTTTTTTTATTAAATTATGAATTTAGGTAATACAAATAATTTATAACGTAATAATTAAGAAGTATATTTAAATCTGAATTAATACATATATAATTCAAATGAAAAACTGCTTGCTTAGTCAAATAAAACTTAAATCTTACAAAAAATCCGGGGGAAAGTATTTGCACATCACACTTTTTCTTCATTTTTTTTTATTTAATATTTTGTATGTAGTTTGTTAGCGTTAATTACCGCTTCTAAACATCTAGGTGTTGAGTGTAAAAGGTTTTTAATTAAATCCGGATTGATTTGTCCCCATTCTCGTACTAAAGGATTCTTGAGGTGATGTCTTCCAGTTATCTGGTGTTTTGGAACATTTTGGTCTAACGCGTGGCATATATGTTCAATAATATTCAAGTCTGGTGACAGTGGAGAGGTGTGCAGTTGATGACGAACATTAAATATTAACCATTCTATAGTTTTGTTGGCTGTATTCTTTATTTTCATTGGTTGTATGTGTCGGATTATTGTATTTCTGAAATATTAACTGATGCTAGATTTCTAGTTTAGCTGCATTCGCTAAGAGGTTGCCCCGCAAAATTCTCATATAACCTTCTGCATTTAAAATACCTTCAATAAGTACAAAATTTCCTTCTCCATTATAAGCCTTGCATTCCCAAACCATTGCATTGCCACCTGCATGTTTCACAGTAACCCTAACGTTTTGCTCAGTTACCCATTTTTCCTACGCCAAATAGGCTTTCGTCTATCAGATCCAAAAAAATTAAACTTACTCTCGTCAGAGAACAGCACATTTCCCCAAAACTGATGAGCTTGTTAATTTATTCTCTAGCAATAGAAAGATTTTTTTATGCAATTGGTTTCACTAATATATGTTTTTTTTTTTTTCTCGAGACCCTACCACGAAGACCTTTAGAATCCAAAACATTCATTACCATTTTCATGCTGACATATGCCCCAGAAGTTGATTCGACCATATTAGCTAGGGCACCTGCACTTACAGCTGGATTTTTAAAGGCTTCAATTTTTATTTTGCTCTCCATTCTTTCCAGTGGCGGCTCGTAGCTAAAATTAGCGAGGGTGCTGCTCCAGAAAATTTTTAGCCTTTGTTTTAAAATTGTGTAAAAGGGGGGAAAAAACATGTATAAAAAGAAAATTTATTCAGAAACTTGATAAAATCATAAAAGAACAAAATTAAATATTTTTTACTTACTTTAACCTAAATTGTTCAGTTCAAGCTTAATCTATTCGGTCGGCACTGCGGGAATGACAGTGCTATCCCTTGTGGAGCTTCCTCTGAGGGCATGCGCACAACAGCCAAACACCTCGCAGCTGGAACTCTGAAGCGTACAGTTCCATACAAAGATTTTTGTATCTTTTTCCATAAACTGGGGGATGGTTACTCCATTAAACTTGAAGATTACATATTATACAAGTATAAAGAAAGAATTAAAGAAAAAAGGTTCATTATATTAAATGTTATAGATAATATCAAGTGGAAATTGGGGGTGCTGCAGTTCCACAGTGCCTATACGCGAGCCGCCACTGTTTTTTTCAATTAGTACAACTTTTGTGTCGGTTATTTGCAGTTGAATGTCATTCTTCATATCTCTTAATTACCTATCTTACTTTAGAAAAATGAAGATCCAAGAAATCTGATATTTCACGGTACGATTTTTGTTGGCTGCGCTATAAAGTGACTTTTTCAAGAAAGGCAGCTCTCAGTTCACTTGTTTTTGACATTTAAGCAGTTAAAATTATGTAGATCTTACAGGATTGAAATATTTTTGAATACTGACAAAAACAAAAAAAAACAAAACAGGATTATACTCTAGGAAGTAAAAAACAACAAGAAAACAAACTTACCTTTGTACTTATGTACAAACAAAGAAAGTGTGCAAATACTTTTTTCCTGGTGTTTATGCTATTTTTAAATATTTTTTTTATTATTACCAAGGCTTTAAATTGAATGTTTACTGATATTTAACAAGTTTTAGTTGTACTTATTATTGGGTAAACTCAAATGATTTTTTTTTCAATTTTCACTTTACTATTTAAAGGAAAAACGGTACGAGCAAATACTTTTTCCCCCACTGTAGGTCACTCGCACTAAAACTAAACTCCTAATTTTCATAAATGGTGCCGGTTTAATATATACTGAATGGATTTTCCATCCTTTCCATAAATGAAAATTAATAGTATACTTAATACGAATAAATAAGAGCTCCAACAGGTCCAACAAATGTTTCTCTTATATAAAAGCAAAGTATTAAACATAGTAATATCCATAGAAAATATTTATACAAAGTTAGTCAAAACAACTCATGTTTATATTATATTGTGATTCTAAAATGACACGCACCGAGACGTAATTTCTGCCCAATGGAACAGCGGGGGCGTTTGTAAGCCCGCAGGGCCCAAGTGCCAAGAGGGCCGGGGAGGTCTGTGCGCCGCCTTAATCAAAACAGAAAATATAATAAATATCTCGTTATCCCAATTTATTTATGCTAAATAAATAAGACTTCACTTATATAAGCGAACGATATAATTATATAAGTGACGTGAACAATTTTTAATTTTAGTCGAAAATCATGTTTAGAATGGACCTTAAAGACATCATTGGAAGTCAATAGTTAAATTACATTCTGGGTATTGTTGTAATTAAAATATATTGCAATAAATTAAATAAAAAGAGGTAGTCTAATCGCTGAGAAAATGATCTGCAAATAGAGGGTATTAGGGAATTTAATGAGAAAATTGAGATTTTTTTTCATTTCCAGGCAACTTTGAAACCCACTATTCATGCTATTTTTAGTTAAGGTATTGAGCCCCTAAATATCTCGTGTATATTTAAAATTTTAAGTTTCTCTTATTCATGATTTTTCTAAGGAGGGGATAGAGAATAGGATGTAAGAAAAGTATGTATGTAAAATGTCATAACAGTTGAATGACATCGTAAGTGTTCAGTTCAGCCCAAGCGTCGCTCTCCCAGAGTTGTCTCTGACGACTTAATGTACTTTATTAAGATTGATAAAAATTTATGTTTGCTTAAGAGTCTAGCGTCTATCAAACAAATCGAACTACAGCTGCCAACGTGGATAAAACATCATGGAGGAAGATAGACCCATTCTGGAGAGTTTATCTCAACATGTTTCTCTACCAATTTATGAAGCTGGTGTATAACCATTTGAGTAATTCCTCGAGCATTTAACTTTATATATGAATGTTGTCCAATTTTAAACTGTTCAAAAAGTCAACTATTTACGAATGTACTTGAAGGTAGACATGTTTAAGCCCTTAAGTCCTAAGCTTCAAAGATATGATACGCCGACTTCTCGTTGAGGAGGATAAGTTATCGTTTGAAGAAGCTTGTAAAATTATTCTCAAGGAACAACTCACGACTCAGAGCCTTCACGTGACCGCCAGGGTGGTAAGGTCGAATCTTTTTATAATAAGTGTAGTAATCCAGAAGAGGCATCATAGAGGACGCGAAATATACAGATGATAAATAAATCAGTCGAACATTTTAGACGTGATTTTTATGTATTGAGTATGGAGTGGCCAACCCCTGCAAAGGCGTGTTCTGTCCCCCGTCTACCACGCCTGTCTCGTCAATATTTAACCTACATCATTTCATATATCATTTTCTATTTTGTATGTAAATTTATAAATAAACCTATTTACTTTCTTGTGTGAAGTAGAGGAAGTATTTTAATCACGAAAAATTATAGTTCTTTTATTCAACGAAATTATTGACTTTGAGCCTCCCTGCGGCTATTTTGACTTGTATAGGCACGCTATTTCTTTTATCCAACGAAAGTTTTGACTTTGAAACTCGCTGCAGATATTTTGACTTGTTTTGGCACGCACAAGACGACTGTATATACATATGTCGCGTAACTTATAAAGGGCTAGCCTTAGAATGTTGAAATTTCATATTTCGGATTGTTATAACGTCTAGTTGTGCACCACCTGGACAAGGGTGAAGAGGGGTTTAGGAGAAGACTAAAGTAAAAACTTGAAAATATGTCCGTAGGTATTAGAGATACAAAATATTTGTATAGGGCCATCATGAAAACATCCATATTTCATATTTTATAACATTTTTTAATACAATCCATTGGAACGGAGATATCTTACTTCACTTTCGAATTAAATAATTTTAAATGAAGTGAATTTTATACTGACGATTTCTATATTTAATTTAGTAGGAGCAAGGAAGTCATATGTCCAAATCCGATTTTTAAAAAGGCGATTAATGATTGCCCATATATAACTGTCATACATAATTTTCTTTGGATTGCGTCATCCATTTGAGCAGAGCCTTAGTTTGTGTATTGTAGATCAGATAGACTATTTTACCTGATAGGATTACTTCTTTCTCGTTGTAGTAATGTGTGCTGTTTTGCAGCTCTTTGCTTTTCGGTCAGGTTCATATACCTTGGGAGGTTTCAATAAACTATATTGTAAATTCTGAAATATTTGTTTACTTAGATTTTTGTTTATCTTAGCTTAGGTTGTCATAGAAAAAAAGAATTAGTACCCCGCACGTGTGGGTCATTGCTCCTGGAACGAGTGGACTTATGGAAAAGGATTTCCCAATGTTTCAGGACGATTTCTCAGTCATGTTCAACGAAAAATGTATAATATTTCTCTTCCGACTACGTTTTAGGTAAGAAAATACATTCTATTGATGACCCTATCGTGTTATTTAATTTTTTGATTCAATCAGTTTTTTTAAGTCGTCCTTTTTTCTACAATTCTATATATTTTTTTATGTTCTAGTGTGTTTTCCCCTTTGTTCTTGTTTCTTTACAGGCAATAATTTCAATTTAAGAAGCTTTAAAGGCTTTATTTATAAATTAGAAAATGAATCAGCCTGCTTTATAGTTCCTTATTACAGACAATTAATTTCTTTTGTTATATATTTTATTTTTGCTTGAATTACTTGGTTGTTCTGATTATTTGCAACCTTCACGTTTCTTTCCTTTTTTGATTAAAGCATTTATAAAATTCATGTCCACACAAACAATGAATAAAGTGTTATAGGCTCTGAAACAGCCCTTTTATTGTTCTCAAAAGTATGCTTGCCCCAGGTGCCTGCTCTGGTCACTCTTTGGTTTATCAAGAGTTTTATGCCTATGCATGATAATTATATAAAAATAATGAAAATAAAACCTTTGTTTATAGCTACAACCTCAGATATTTTGAATTATCTAAAACTTGTAGAAATTATTTTGTTATATTACTATTGCCTTGAGTTTTGATTAATAACAATCTTTGTTCATTACTCAAATGGTAGATAGTTCTTTTTTTTTTATTTTTTTACCTTCATCAAATCATATTGAGTTATGTTTCTCTAGTTTTGCACTGGCTAGCATTTTAATGAGTTTGTTATTACACAGTATTTGTTAATCTGTTGATGAGAAATTTAAACTGGGGTTTCCCTCCTTAAGAATTGGTTTGGGTATTTATTCTTGGATAAAATAGCTGGTCTATCCTCCCATACTGTAATACATTTGTGGTAAACCCTTTTTGAAAAGTCTCTAATAATACAAAAAAAAAAACAGTGAAAATCATTCAAAAATAATATTTTAAATGCTTAACATTAAAGATAGATTAATGATCATAAATATCTTTGTTCTTATATCTATCTGAACCATCATTATGTTTACAGTGTTTTAGATATTATGCCATTTATTTTTATTAGATATACAAATATTAAGTTTATTTTTAGATAAATAAAGTAATTTATGAATGGCTGCTTTTTTTCCTACCTTACCTGAAAAATGTTAGTTAATTTCAATTCTCAGGCATTTAATTCTAATTATAGGAATTAATTTCATATAATATTTATCTGAATAAATGTTGTTATATTACAACCTACTATATGATATTATCCGAGAAGCTGTTATCTTCTCAAGTTTTATTTAGAATATCAAGTTTTCCTATATACTAATACTAATATTGATCGAGAATTTTCAAAAATCCCCCCTCCCGCTGGTCTGATTTCAGCCATTAATGAACTTGATCTTCCTTTTTACATAAAACGATTAAATTCCGAGTTTGGTAACGATCAAACAAAAATTGTGACTGCTAGAACGTTAACAGACAAATATATATATATATATATATATATATATATATATATATATATATATATATATATATATGTGTGTGTGTGTGTGTATGTATATATTATTTTGAACGGACCTCATTTTTGTCATCTCCTGGGTAGGATCGAATTGTAGAATATTATATTTTGAACAGTGTTAGTTGTATAACATTTACCTTTCTATGCCCCTACTCCTCCTGGTCTGATTTCCATTCAAAGGCTAAACCTTGAAAATTAAGAAGGCTCTACCTCTAATATTGTTGGCTTTAACAATCCATTTTCTATAAATATATTTTGATTTTGAATGTTTTAATTTCCTTTTTAGGTTTGGATACTTTTTAATGAATACCCAAGGGAGCTAGGAAAAAGTAGTTTTTTACTCATTTAAAATGATGACATCTTTTCTAGATGGTAAGTTAACTTTACTTATATTTAGCACTAGCAGTCTAGTGTCTGTTGTTGACGGGTTGAAGTAGAAATGGTTTTCATGGAAATTTAAAGATTGAATTAACCAAAGCAGGAAATCATCCTGTCATATTCATCACTCGACACAAATGTCCAGTAACATCTCTTGTAAATGTCCAGTCAATCAGTTGTTTTGCCCATTATTTAAGAAGTATCAAATAGAGAAATTTATGATTAGAGTAGCTGTTATTTGTGAATGAATTGACAAATAATAGTGGTTTCCTGTCAGAATATATAGACTGGATTAGCACTAATAGACTCTGTATTGACATCAAGTTTTAGTCATATTATAGTTTTAAGTGTGACTATTGAACAGAAAGATTGACGTTATTGTAGTTCATGTTGTCAAAATCAATCCAATTTCCCATCAAAATATAATGATGGCAGCATCTTAGCGCCCAGAGAAGAAATTTGATACAATTTTGTGCAGGTGTTCTGCTGTAGTAACATATGAGGTACATATGTGAGATGGTTAAAGTTGGAGTTAATTAGCTAACTGTGTTATCCATAATTGTGATTTGAAATGAAATTGGCTCCCTGTGGAAATATAATTAAAGTAATTCTCCTGTCAGTGGTAGAAGAGTGAATCTTGAAATTCATATATTTAAGCAACCTATTAAGACCAAGAAATTAATTTTAAACACTATTTTCTTTTTATGTTTTCCTCCTAAAATGAATATTAATGAAGATAATCAAGAACATAACTTTTGTCTTCCAAATAAACCCCACTCCTGTCGGTGATACTAATGTAGGAAATAGTCCCTATTGGAAATTTCCATGTCCTTGTTATGCATACACACAAAAAATCATAATTCATAATTAATGGAAATAAATTATATTTAGTGACCCGAAGTCAGAAGCCAAAATTTTGAAATTCATAAATCTAAAGAATCTTTTAGGACCCAAAAATGTATTCTAAATAAAATACATTATTTACATTATTATGGTAAAATCAATATTAATGAAGATATTAATGTATATATATTGATACACATGTTATCAATATTCATTTCCTCAATGCATGTATAAAACAGTTCATAATTCTATTGAGGATTTTCATAGAACACAAAAAGTCGTTGTTCTTAGAATGGTCTGAACCGTGAAACTAATTCCGCACCCCCCCCCCCCCCAAAATTTAAACAGAAATTCACACAAACCTTAGAGTTTTATTGATTTAGATATCATAAGTATGTTATCTCACAGCAAGATCAGAAATGATTCTTTTAGCAAGGCATCAATCTTCAAAACAGCTTATGAGTTTTTCAATTTAAGTGTTTTGTCAATGCAATAAAAACAAAATAAAGGGTCTATTTTTTTTTTTAATGACTTTGAGTATTCGGATATGAAAATTATAACAGGGCAGTGGTGGATGCAATAATCTTGCCTCTCTTAAGTCAAGGGGATATGTTACCTCAAAAATGGCGTGATTTTTGTCAATAATGCTCCCTCTGAAAAAATCCACTACTTTCTATTCAGGTTTGTATTAAAGTGGAAACCTGCACATGGCCTATTTCAATCACCGCAGTGCCTAAGGCTAATGTAAAAACCAGATTTATGTGTTTATTAAAAAAAAAGTCCATCACGCAGGTGCTGTGTAAACTAAACAAATTTCCCACGCTAAGGTTTAATATAGATAAATATACATACATACCATGAATGTTAAGTGAATAAATACAAATGGAAATGAGAAATCTTTCAGTCCATTTACAATACAGGTTTATAATCTCTACAACGGAAAGCAACAGCAATTGTAAAGAAACAGGCCAGCCAACCTTACAGCGCTGAATATTTAGCATATTAATTTTTTTGAAAACAATTCACTAAAGCTAGTGGTGTAATTTGTAGTGAATCAGAATCAGTTTTATCTCAATCACTCAAATTTTAGTAATCAAAGAACAAAAGAAGAAGGTGGGTTGTCAACAGAACGTATTTGCATATATCTCACAAAGTAAAAGTTTAATGAAAACAATATTTGGTACTTAACCTTGTAATGAAGAGGTTCATGATATATGAGCTTATTATTAATATGCCATTACTGAAAGCGGAAAACTATAAAATTCAAATATCTCGGTTAATACTCATTATACGGAAAATATGTATAGAACAATTTAATTTGCAATAAGATTGTTTCTATACAATTTTTCAATCCGACGTATAGTAACAGAGATATTTCGAATGTTCGAAATTCCTCCCTTCTAAACCCCCCCCCTCCCCCTTGTCCAATTTCAGCCGTTAACGAACTTGATCTTCCTTTTTACATAAAACTACTAAATATCTAGTTTGGTAACGATTAAACAATAATTGCAACTGCTAGACTATATATATATATATATATATATATATATATATATATATATATATATATATATATATATATATATAAAGCTTTGAATGGACCTTCCTGTCATAGCCTTGGGAGGATTGATGGACATTTGAAGAAAAATTTTGAAAATCACGGTACGAGTATGACTCAATAGCTGATTTCCCTTAAGGGAAATCTGTTAAAAAGGAGTGAGTGAAAATGCCCTATCCTATGACAAGCCATAAATTTTGTCCAAGAGAGTCTTTATGCTGTTCACTTAATTTTTCTATACAAACCTTACTATTTTGCTTTGTTTCTTCTTGATAGTCAGTTTTGTTTCATTTTTCTTCCTTTTAAGTGACTAACAACACTATTAATATGATTTATACATAATGTTTTTTAAATTTTAGATCTGGAAGAGTTTATTAGAAAAATTGACACTTTATATACTTTGCATTTATGCTGCCTTTTACATACATATGTACACATGTACATGACACTGGTGTGGTGGATTCAGTTAATAAAGTTTGCGCACAGCTTAACCAACCATATTTTGGTTTATTAAAACAATGCAAAACTTTGATTTTGCAAATGAAGAACTTAATGTAAGTAAAAATGCTTTAAGTATACGATCATCATTATTATTTTCAATCTCTTACCACAATGAAAGAAACTGATTAACTACTTATTCTCAATTGTTCATTTTCAGTTTTTATTGGTTATAAATAATGAAAAATAAATGTCATTACATTTTTTAGACAAGTGATCTTGGCTTATCCAGCATATCTGACATTGAAGTTGAATTCGACTGGGATGAAGCTCTTGAAAGTCTAGAAGCTCAGACTGAAGAAAAGAAACCAGAAAGTCCGAAACCAAACAAAACACCTCAGGTTTGCATTTATCAGCGATTAAAAACTTTATACCAAGAAGAATACTCTAAACCTCGCGTGTTACCCGTAAGTAATTTTCTTTTTTTTAAAGTTTATTGGTTATTAGAAATGTTTTGGGTTAGGGGAATTGTGCAGATAAAATTTAATTTATTCTGTTCAGAAGATAGTTATGTATAAAACCAAAAATTGGGCTAAGGCCCATCATTTTATTCATCAATTTATTTAATTAAAAGTGGAAATTAATTTTATTAAATAAAATTTTTGATAAAGTAAATGAGTTAAACTTTGTTTTGACTTAGGTTTCAATATTATCACTGTCAAAAGGTAATCTTTCAAACACACCGAGATGTACCTCATTCAAGTCTTTTTTGAATTAAAAAAAAAATTGTAAGTCTTGTTTTTGAAACTCACATAAACATTTTTTTTTTTTTATAAATCTGTTCCTCCAGTTAGTTTTGTGGATATTTGAGATTCATCTTACCATTTTTTTTTTAAAACTGTATAATTTCTAGTAATGTTTCTATATTATTACTATCAAGTGAAGGTACTGGCATTTCTAGAGTTATTCTTGATGAAACATTTAAATTTTGTCTTCATTGATTTTATAAATTCATTAAATCTCAAGTTTATTTGAAAATAATCTGGTTTCAGGACATTATTCAGAATATATGAGTTTATGAATCCCTGTTTCAAAACATTTCTGGTTACTCTAATAATTCGTTGTTGTTTTTTTCAATATATCTCTCTATTCATTTATTATTCTTTATTTTTTTATAGCATCTTCATAGGACTTCTCACTTGTTAGATAAGCTTCTTCAACGAGAAAATTTCAATATGGTTTTACTTACATTGTACCCATTTAGTAAAGGATATACTTTAAGTTTCTGTACAACAGATGGGCAGATATTTCAGGTTAATATATGAACAATATATAATACTATATAAGTATATTGCATTAGTTAATATAATATCCAGTATGTTGTATGATCATTAATTTGTAAATATAGTATGATGTATATCAATAGTCTTATTATCAGGTCACTCTTCATCTTCTCTCTAAAAAATAAGCAAGTCATTATTATATTTCAATTTCTTTACAACCTGTGAATGGTAATTGCACCATAGACTTCAAAGTCTCATTATTGGAGGGATAAAATGAAAGTGATATGGATAATCCCTTGTTTTAGTTTATCATTTGTTTTATTTGAGTTATTCAACCAAAGAGTTAACTTATTATGAATGGACCTAAAATATTAAACTTCCTTATTTGGATCGATTCTGTGTACTAAGCATTGGTAGTTTAATTTTAATGAGATAATAATAAGTAAAAGTTAATTGTTTGGCATAAGTATTGGAACAAAAAAAATGTGGGAAAAAAGAATCTCTGGGACTATAATAAATTGACCAAATATTTAGGAAAAGGAACAAAGCCTAGATGAAGAAATCCAAAAGAAGATCTCTTAATTTGTATAATGCTTATTCCAATGAGACCTTATAAAGCAAAGAGAGTTTTGAAAATTTATAGTTATTTTCAGTGACGAGAGGAGGAGTAAGTTTTCTGAAAGTGTTAAATGCCTAAGACAGAGATTCTGCCTGGGCAAACAATCTAACCCTTTACTGATAATAATGAATCCAGGTTTAGATAAACTTAGTATTTCAGAGAAATATTAAATGTAGATGCCTGTTGGACAGCATCTAGGCTGATTAGCGAATCTAATATTGATTATATCGAGGAAGCTGAATCAACCAGACCAAATAATTATATGACATAGAGTAATGTCTCCAGGGCCTGACAGTAATCCTTCGGAACTTTTGAAATATTCAAGAGAAGGAATGATGGATGAGGTACAACATATAGGTACTTCGATCAATTTAAAAAAAATGCCTGCAGTATGGGTCCTGAGAGGAATATTTTGGCACTGTCAAAGAGGCAAATATCTGAAGCAATGCTGAACTAATGGAGCTCTAGGGATACCATATCTGCTATTAAAAAGGGCAAACTGTACTAAGGTATATGGAAAGAATGAAACTCTGTAGGCTCCCCCTGATGTTATATAGTTCCCTACGAGGAAGTAGGTAGAGAGGCTGGGTATCTGTAATTAAAAAAAACTTAGCTGTGAATTTCAAGGATTATATAGCAATAGTAATGGCTGAGGCTGAGTTCCTCCCTGAGCTTTAGTTTTAAAAAAAAGTAAGTAATTTTGTCATAGTTTAAGTTGAATTTGAAAGTAATAAATCCCTGGTTCCCACTCAGCATTGCGAGGCTATTGAGTAGCTACTCAATGTAGCGATAATTGGTCTGTTATGTCCACCACAAAATTGCAGGGATGTGTCAAGCTGCCTGCTTGATTTCCCATTTAAGCTGTGACCCTGGTCTTGGTCTATTATGTAGTGTTGAGGCAATCATTTTTTCTAAGTAATCAATGAGTTTATACTTTGTGATGGACAGACTTGAATAAATATAAAATTATCACAAATTAAGTCTCTTCCATTTAGCAATATTTTAAAGCAAATATAAAAATTTGATTTCAGGAATCAAGACGCCCTTATAGTCAAGATTTACTGCTTGATTATATTGATAGAGAAGAGCTTCCACCAACTTTTTTGGATTACTGGGAACAAACATTTCCTCAATTATTTTATAGTGGGTGTGTTATTGTAAGAATAAAGGATTTAAGATATTCTTCAGAGCCCCATATCCGTCATGTCCTTCTAAAACCTCATACTCAAGTAATTATTTTTATATACTTATTGATTACTACATCATTAGTGATATATTGCATTAATCCAGAATACCTGGCATCTCTCAAATGAGTATTTATTTTATTTTTTACAGGAAACTAGATGATGAACTTGCAACGATTGACTGTTTTTCACATAATTGGCAAAATAATTTAATAAATAATTCATGTCAAAACTTTAATATTTTTTAACATATATAGGTAATTTGCAAGGTTCGTCAGTGTCCTTAATATATTTCAGAAATTAAAATTAAATTTCTCCTGAACAGGCTATGCTTTTATAAACCTGTTTTTATCCTGTGATATAATATACATTAGCAGTTTCTTTTATGGTGCTAATAATAAAGTAAAGGTTAATGAGAGGTTGGGGTGGGACTATCCCTTTGAATTCAATATGTTAAAAAAAAGATGCTGTGTTAAAAAATGCTGAACTTTTGTATTATATTATTAATCTAGATATTCTTTTATGGACCAGGTATCCTATGTATGGTATAAATAATAGAGACTTTAAAACCAGCGTCAATACCAGTGACCATTAGTGAAATAAGAATTAAATCCTTAAAAAAATAAAAAATTTGGAGACTAAAGCTATTATCACAAATATGGCATGTGAAGTGCTGGCACTAAGAAAGATATGATAGTTACTTTTGGTGGAACACTAAATATGTGAAAGCAATAACGGATGTTATTGATGCCTAGTTAGAAATGCTCTATAGTTGTTTTTATTCACTATAATTTACAAAATGCATACTCCAATAGAATACAAAAAGCAAAAACATTTCCAAGAAAAACAAAAGAGCTAAAGGAGCTAGAATATTCAAGAAACTGTGGTATTAATTTCAGATATTATAATAAAGCCATAAATTCTGCAAGTGTATAAATCTCTAAGACAAAGCCTTATTATATTCATAAGGGGGGGGGGTGACTAAACAAGAAGGGACCTCCTCACAGGCAACAATAAACTCGAGGGTAGATATACTCAGTACAGAAGAGAGCAAAACTTAAATTAAAAATAAACCAGGGCAAGTACCCAACGGAAAATTAAATTGAAGCTAAAAATATTTAAATTAAACTTAAACAGAAGAAAATAGATTGAATGATCTAGAACAAAAATAAAATATTGACAATCCTTTCCAAATAACACTAAAAACAGTAAACATAAAAGATATGATTGGAGCTTATAAAATTGAATATACTTGCTACAACGCATACATAGAACAAAATGGTAAAGACTCACGACAATATATAAGGAGCACATGTGTACATTTAAATGTAACAAATGTGACTCCAATTTTGCCAATCATTTAAATGGTAGCTGTCATCACCCTGTGATTCTAGGAGAGAGCATACAATTATTACACAGAAACACAATGGACCCAGACTGGACTTCAATGAAAAACTCAACACTAGCTTGTATACAGTAGTTAGACCACTGAAAACATTAAAACAAAACAAGTCCAAGAGATGAACAGTCATACAGACAGACAAAACATGGAAGGATATAAGTTCATTTAAAAATAAATAAATGCATAATAATAACAATAATAAATAGAAAAGAAAAAAAATACTTACAGATTGGAAAATCCAACATGGTATTGAATGGAAGACATTATTACCTGCATTGACCAAATACTACATAGAAAATGACAGCTCACCCATACAGACCTATAAATAAAACTATGCTTTGAAAAAACCAACAATACCACATATATTGTTAACAGCTACTGCCTGGCCATTAGACTATATAAAAACAACAGGGGATTGTAGGTAACAACTCAGCACAATTTTCATGAGACTTGAAAATAGTTCACTCACGTTAAAAGTGTTTGCCACATGTACTCAATAAGTCAATGATGATTTTATATTTACTGATGAAACCAACCCAATACTTCTATTAGAAATAATTAAACGATTAAATACAAATAATTGTCCAATAGTACATTCATTAAAAACAAATATTACTGATTTATACAGCAAGTCTATAATATCATACCACACTATTTAAGAGCAACCTGTAATACAAGGTAAGCTTTGATCTAAAAATGAGAATAAACATTTTAAATAATATTATGAAAATTGGATTCAATGATAAGGCAGCAAAAATATTTATTTTATGTTTTCAATAAGAAGATAATGGTCGGCACATGTAGGGCAAAAATAGTACATACTTCTACATTGCTCAGTATGAACCAATAAAAACTGAGGGTCATCTAACCAAAGAATATATATATATATATATATATATATATATATATATACACACACACACACACACATGCATGAACATGTTCATTAAAAAATCAGGAAAATCCATGTTTTTTTTTTTCAATAACCCTGTGTGTTTTAAAAAAATCTGTGTGCTTTTTTGTTATTAGGATTTTTGAAATAAACACACAGTCTAATCATATATAAAACGAATTCCATTTGGGTTTTAGAATATTTTTGCAAATTTCCACCCTTTGTCCTGCCTGTTGAGGCATCAAGTGGCGTGGAAGTATTCCTTTTGTTTGGAACTGAAACCCATATCTTGAAAGTGATGGGAAACTGTACTTGGGAATACTCCTAGTCCTGAAAAAAATTTCCCATGTGCTAGTGTGTGAATCTTTTACTCCACATTCTCTAAGAGTCTCTCAATTGAGAACTAACAATTGAGTAGGTCCAGACCAGTCACTTTGTATCCTTTTTGAATTTTGTGTCTGAGAATAGTGCAAATTTCCAGGGTTAACACACTCAAGCTATAAAGCAGAGAAAAATAAACCATGACTGTTTTCTCAGCAAAATTTAATTTAAAACTGACTTACTTAGTAGCTTTAATCTATTCAAAATAATATCACATAGGTAAATACAACAGGTAAAGACCTTTTACAAATCTTTGTTTATCAATCAATTTGTGAAGCAATGCATGTTTGCCCATTCTCTATAAATCTCTCATGATATATTTATTCAATGCTATTCCTTGTGACTCTCCTAAGATATATTTATTCAATATCATTCCCTGTGACTCTCCCATAGTGTATTATTTTATGCCATTTTTTGTGACTCTCCCATGGTATATTTATTTAATGCCATTCCCTGTGACTCTCCCAAGATATATTTATTCAATACCATTCCCTGTGACTCTCCCATAGTGTATTACTGTATGCCATTTTCTGTGACCCTCCCATGGTATATTTATTCAATGCCATTTTCTGCGACTCCCATGGTATATTTATTTGATGTCATTTTCTGTGACTCTCCCAAGGTATATTTATTCATTGCCATTCCATATGACTCTCCCATGGTATATTTACTGTATGACATTTTCTGTGACTCTCCCAAGGTATATTTATTCCTTGACATTCCCTATGACTCTCCCATGGTATATTTATTTTGCCATTCCCTATGACTCTCCCATGGTATATTTATTCTGTCATTCCCTGTGATTCTCCCATGGTATATTCACTGTATGCCGTTCCCTGTGACTCTCCCATGGTGTATTTATTCTATGTCATTCCCAGTGATTCTCCCATGGTGTATTTATTGCATACCCTCCTCTCACTGGCCCAATTTCAACAGTTAATGAACTTGATCTTTGGTTTTCATAAACGTGTAAATATTGATTTTAATAACGATCAAACAAAAATTGCAACTGCAAGAGCGGTAACAGACAAATTTATATATATAATTTCTTGAATGGACCTCATTTTTGTCATCTCCTAGGTAAGATCGATGAACATTTATTGAAGTTTTTCAAAAATTGCGTCATGAGTACGACCTCAATAGCTGATTTCCCCCAAGGGAAATCATCTGATATTGAAGTGGGTAAAAGATCAGGGGTGTATGGTCAATTTAGTACTACTTAAAATATACTCTTGGCCAAAAACAAATTTAAAAAAGAAAAAAAGCTTTTCTGGATTATATCATCAATTATGTTATATATCACTGATAGTTCTCTGACATCTATAAGTTAGATGGTAATTTGATTAGTTTTATGTTGTCCTACATTATTCCTCATGAAAAGAAAGACTTCACCCATGAAAAGACTAAATGGCATCACTTATTCTTCTATACTTCTGTATTGTACAGTTATTTAACAGCCAGTGAAACTCATGGAGGTCAGCCTTTTCTCGAATGCCTAACTTATGTTTTATAGAAAACACTCATCACTGGAATGACTATTCATTTTTTAATATTGACAAGGGGTATGGACAGGAAAATGGCAACTATAGTCACTCATTTTTCATCCACTTTGGAATTTAAAAATTCAAATATACATATTCCTAATAAATGCCTATAAAGAGTTTTCTAGTGACCTATTACAATATGGGGTTTCAGTTACAAAAATTGCCCATTCAGAGGGTAACATGAATATTTTGGGAATGATAATAATAATGATCAGATAAATGTAATGTATAAATGTATGCAATACTTCATAAATTTACATTTAATCAGTAAAAAGATATAAAGGCTGTGATAGATTGAAGGACTGACATTGAGAGTGGTGAAACTTTAGGGATCCTTGTTTGAGACAACGGAACCTAAAAATTAAATCATAGGAGTGAGTTGAGATTTAGAAAGTGATGTCTGAATTTAAAATTTGTCCTTTTTGCACTAAACCATCAGTGTCTAATATTGGACATTGGCAGCTCTATTTATTTCAAGTTACCTATGTAGGGTCCTAAATTTCACTTCTGTGGCTCATTCAAGCAAAAGAGGTTCAAAGTAAGATTCAAATATTTGTTCGAAGCACTTAATAAATCATTATGAGCCAAGCAAGGGAAGGATGGAGTCGAAAGTAGAGTGACATTGTTTATAAAAAGTCCGTCATGCAGGGGCTGCTTAAACTAAGCAGATTTCCCACGTAAAGTTATACAATAGATAAATCTCCATACAATAGATAAATCGCCAAACAGTTACGGAAATGGCCGAACTAGCTTTCGGCAGGAACTAATAGAAGCAACCATAACTCGTCCGTTACAATTAATAAAAATGCAAATATCTCGGTTAATATTCAAGATAGAGAATAAATGTTTATTACATATTTATATTTAATTTAATTTGCAATAAGATTGGTTCTGTACAATTTTTCGATCCGACATATTGTAACGGAGATATTTCGAATTTTCGAAATCCCCCCCTCCCACTGGTTTGATTTCAGTCGTTAACGAACTTGATCTTTCTTTTTACATAAAACGATTAAATACCGAGTTTGGCGATGATTAAACAAAAATTGTGACTGCTAGAGCGGTAACAGACAAATATATATATATATATATATATATATATATATATATATATATATATGTATGTATATATACAGTTTTGAACGAACCTCATTTTCGTCATCTACTAGGTTTGATCGATGGACATTTGAAGAAAAATTGCATCATGAGTACGACCTCAATAGCTGATTTCCCTTTAGGTAAATCTGCTAAAAGGGTTGGGGGCATTTTGAACAGTTATTCCTTACCACAAATTAAATTGATTATATTTTTTTTTATGATATATATATATATATATATATATATATATATATATATAAACAGTTCATTAAACTAAATTATCATATAAAAAGTTTCTAAAAAAAAAAATTGTATTTAACTTTTTTTTTTAATGATTTCCAAAGTGGTCATATAAGAAGAAAGCATTAATTATTGATAAGAATAGTGCTGAGATTGAGAAAGAAAATTAGGAGAGGCATTTAACCAATAAACAGTAACTCGATTACACGAACTGATATTCTAATGGTAGGGGATATTTTTTTTTTTCTTTCATAACTGTAATATACGGCCAATTATTTGTAATTAAAGCTACAATTTCAGTATCATTATTGTAGATAATGATTGTTTATCAGATTACTCCAAATGGTGTTTATTTGTAGAAGTGTTTTGTAAGTAGTACATGAACATGTGTACTTTCATTATGGAAAATGTTTTAAACTTTTTTATTTTTTTTTAAATTATGAACATGTTCTTTTATATGACCATTCATTTATATGGATCTCAAAACAGTATAGTTTTGTGTGTAATTAATTTAGTTAGTGATAAAGTTGTGAAGAGTATGTAAGAGCTGCTGGCAGCTTTCATTAATAGTAACCGATAAACAGGGACCTGCAGAGAAAGGCACCTTTTCCTTATTTTGGGATGCCAAGAATTAGTTGATGATCATGTTTCGTAAATTTTTTGACAAAGTGGAATTAACATTTTTAAACTAGAAGAGGGGTCACGTATGAGGTAAAAATATTTTTATGTATAATACGAATAAACTGAAATAATATGAACAATCTATAGTAAAGCCAACTGAAAACAGATGTTTATTACCATTAATTACAATAAAAAGTTGAAAATACATTCTGAAAACAAAATAGATGGAGTATCAAATGGACGGAATAATGTATATTTTGTTTTTCTTACTACTACTTTTACAAATGTATACTCTAGTTTTTTTTTCTCTTTAAATTTAGTTAGCACATAGTTTTTAACTATGTAGGGCATTACTATAACATACATTCAGATAAAGCTTAGTTTCTTACTTTCTCTTGTCAACCTCTATATCTTTTTTAAATACAAAACAAACCTTCAGCCATTTTTTATTCTATTATTGTTCTTAATATTTGCTGCTGAGAACTAACCAGCTTAAGCAAAAATTACATTGGAATACCGAACCAACATCCCTGAACTAGTGAATTGGAAGTAACATCAGCATCAAGATACCTGAGAACATAGCCCTATTATTAATTGTACTTATTTTCTTTGTTTTATTATCTCATTCTTATCCTATACAATATAAATTTTCTTTTTGAATAACAGAAACTTTTCTTAGCAGTAGTTGGTTCAATAAAAGGTTATTGGAAGGGAAGATAAATTGCTATAACTAATTTTAATGATGTCACTTTAAAAGTAAAAGAAATAACTTAACTCCTTTATAGATGATAACTTAAAAATCCCATACATTCATCAATTCCATCTTAATAGACCATAACTTGTAATATTTCTTTATAAATTATTAAATTTTAACTATTTCTTATATTTTTCAATAAACAAATGATTTCTTTAAATTTTGAACAATATAGTCTTCCCAATTTTACTCTAATTCTATCCATTGTTCATT
This sequence comes from Riptortus pedestris, assembly GCA_019009955.1. Lineage (NCBI taxonomy): Eukaryota > Metazoa > Arthropoda > Insecta > Hemiptera > Alydidae > Riptortus > Riptortus pedestris. Next base: position 80,673,788 of record CM032233.1, read on the forward strand.
ATTTCTATATTGTGAGTCAAATAATTTGTATTTAAAAAAGAAGTCCAGGTAATGCTTAATGAAAATTCTCTGGATGAACTTGGATTCATCACTGAATGAGTCATGAAATTGGGCCATAGCGATGCAGCTACATTATTCAAAACCATATTAACATCCCTACAAAATGCTGTCCTATTTTAAGAAAGAAAAAATACATTAAACAAAATTGAGTATAAAACCAAGTACCTATGAGGCTCATGTTTGTGGTGTAAAATTTAAAACTTATGAATGAATGGGATTTTAGGGAAGGGTATTCTTTTTTAAAAAGGGCTGCGCATATTTATGTTGAATATCATGGTTGGTAGCCAATACTTGTCACGATTCACAAAATTTAGGGTCAGATGCCAAAAGACATTTCCCTTATCCAATCAAACATTTTTTTAAAGAAGATGTTCTAGAAATTGGACATAAGGAATTCAAACTTCAAGTTTTTGATGACCTGTCCATCTCTAGAGTAGAGTTGATGCTGAATATGGGTCACCAATTAATATTAAGAACATAGTTTAAAAAATAACTCAGAAAAATATTGTTAAAAACAATCAGAATGGGACTGCTAGAAATTTTAGATAAAGTACACAACAGAAAATAGAATTGGGCTGGGCATGCATATTGGAATAAATGAAAAACCTGGAACACAGGCTGATGCTCACTTGGTTCCCTAGAGATATGGAAGGATGAAGGACGAACCAGTGATAATTGAGATACAGAGTTGAAGACAACATATAGACAACACAGGAGAATATGGACATAAGTGGTTTGGAAAAGGGAAGAATTGAAGAGACTGTGCCAAATGCATTATATTGTATGGCTATTAGAATTGTTTACAATTTATTTTGGTTTCTTTTACGACTGTCTTGTTAGCCTAAAATTTTCAAGAACAGTTGATTTTGTACGTGAATTTCTTGAAAATGAGAAGCAAAATTTATCAAATTTAAAATTTAGTGAATGGTTTATTTTATTTGGTAAAATAAATCAGTATTTGAAGATAGTTACGTATGTTTACTTAATGAAGATATTCTCATCATATTCTACTATTTTACATATCATTTCCTTGCCATTTTTTTCTGTGAAGCCATTATAGAATCTCAATCCTAAGGCTTAAATAACTTGGAAGGTTAAAATATGAACAACAAGAGAACTCCATTTTTGAACAAGAGAACTGTTACAAAATGGATTTGAAGGGATTATATTATTGTTAAAAAACCTTGCAGTCTTTCAATGATTTATATTAATTCAAGGTTTGGATGATTTAGGATTATACCATCTGATATAAATTATGGTACATTTTTGTGTATAGTCTACTGAATAAAATGTTTTCTCTAACCTTCTGTTCAGTTTTATTCTTCCGCTTAATGGCTACACATATTTCTGGAATACGGATTTCAATATTAATCATATTTTTCATTTCATAATCCATTATTGTTATCGAATAAATACTTAAAGCTTTCTATAATATACTATTATTAAAATATAATTATTATAGTGTTATTAGTTGTACTATAAATTTTTATTATTTTCAGAGTATTATTAATGATGTAAATCTAATAATACTAGACCAAAATCAAGTTTGGTCTATGGAGGAGAAAATATCAGTTGAGAGTGCTGTTGTCAACACTGTTCAAAACCCGTTATGCCTAGACCCATCCCTTGAAACAGGAATTAGAAGATTTCATACGCATTTTATAAAAAATGCTCTGAATACACCTCCTTTGCGTTCTGCTGTGCAAAAAACATCCCAGGTAATATAATATGTATGCGTCATTCATTCTGTGCATTATTTATATTTGCTATTTTGATTAATTACTACCTTATACCCTAATATAATTTTATTCATTCAATTATATTTGTGTTAGTTTTATATGTATATGCATGTCCATTCATTGTGTGTACGTGGTATATGTGCGTGTGACCATGGCCTGTCCTAGATAAATAATGTTCTAAATTTTAAATTTCTTTAAGTGTTTATTTTTCATTAGATAGTAAAAGGAAATGAGATATAAGTCTTTTTGGAATCTCAAAGTCTGTCTCAAGCTCTTTTCTACTTTCACAGTACATGCCATGGTTATCGTAAGGTTTTTTTGGTATTGACAGTGTCATGGTATTTTTTACCAATATTTTGCTAATTATGCTGCTAACTTCCTCAGGGTATCCCAACAGATAATGAGTGGTCTCTGCCATATCCAATGTATTTATATTATACTCTCTTCAATAATTTTTATGTATAGATATCAACAAGATAGTTTTTGAAATTTCCAAGTCCAAATAATGTAGAGTGGGAAAGTTGAAATAACTTCACTCATTTATAACTGAAATAAGTAAAATATTGGATTCTTTGCCATCAGAAATTTTCCAATTGTTATTTATTTATGCTCATGTTTTGCTACTAAGACTAATTGAGATGGGCTATCTACAGGCTACCACCCTTTTCTAGCCAGGGTGGGACTAAGGATTTCATTTAATGAATTCATCAAATAAATTCCTATTGTCCAGGGTGGGAATCAAACTTTTCCAATTAGCATCTATAAAAATTTATATCATTCAGTTTTTTAATGATTTCACAATTCTATCTTACTTATTCGCATGTGCACACACACACACACACACACACACACATATATATATATATATATATATATATATATATATATATATATTTATACACACACACACACACACACACACATATGTTCATAATATGTATTTGTTCCATATGGGTGCATATACATATATGTATTGTTATTGTCCCACAATAAATATTCGTTTGTTAAAATTTACTTTGTGTCTGAAATAAATATGTGATTATTACTGTACTAATAGTACTTGTACAAAATTGATCTTTTTCAATTAAAACTTTTCTATTTATTTTATCTGTCATCCCCCTTCCACTGTTTCTTGTTTGTGATTGTTAGAATTTCATATAATTCCACATGCGCTATGCTTTTAAAGTACTTGACCATCTATTCCTTATTTGATTGGCTTGAAAAAATTGGTGCATACCGAATTTGTATTACATGCAAAGCAATAAGGAGGACCACCTACCAACATCTGAGACTGAAATTAAGGGTGAGAACCCAACCCCCAAATTAAGGGGTCAGAAGCACCTATCCGGTTTCCTATAATCTATCCAAGCTTTATAATATTTGCTAGCTATGAATTCTTATCTTTTGCTATTTCAAGCTCTGATCTCTAGCATAAATACAGTCCTAGTTTTTGTTGTGACAAGCATTTTGCAATTATTTTAAAGTTTATTATGTTTTAAAATATTCAGTCTTTGTATTCAATCAAGGTATGCCTGCATTCAAAGTGTTCAGAATAATAACCTGAATTACAGATACTATTGTTTTTTTTAATTTCTAGAGTTAGTATTGAATACAATAATGATTTTTATTTTTCTGCAGATTTATTGTAGTAGAAAAAGAAGGGCAGAAGACATGTCTACAAAACCAAACAGACATTTGGTTAATTATATTGCAATGAAGAAAAAACGACAAGAAGCATTGCAGTGCGAAACTTACACATCTACCTCATTTAAGGTAAAGGTTTCAAAAAATTATCCTATTTATTATAAAACTGAACTTCAATTTATCTATGTATTTCTCCAAACCAATACTGCAATTTACTCCTTTTAAAATTGGGTCAGTCTATATTAGAAATAGCTTTAGCCAAAAGCTCCATCATTGAAACTTTGCTTTGTTGCTTATATGAATCTCTTATTCCTACATCTTCAATGACCCTCTCTTTTAAATGTGCACATGCACTTGCAAATTTTCTTACTATTTTATAAATTCTCATCGTATTAAATGTAAATTGCAAGTACGTTTTTTCTACTAATTGCTATTAATACTGTAGTTCTTGATATCCAAAAAAAAAAAAAATTAAATAACCTGTATTAGTTCCTTTTCTCTCTTAATAATTTTGGATATCATAATATATTTCTTGAAGCTTATGGGGAAATCTGTAAGGCTGCTTTGAAAGGAGGAGTCCAATTAAAATATCATCAATGAAATACAGAAGACCTCTGTGTGGTGCTAAAAAAATGTATCAAAAATGTTTTACATAAAGTATTTCCAAATGAATAAGCATTATAAAAAGAAGTCCTATATATGTGTTGGTGTAATAATACAAAAAGAAAAAGTGAGGGTGGACTATATATAGGTGACTATTAATGAACAAGTTATTACTGATTGGCTCAAATGGATTTTATACATTTATTTAGATCAAAGAAAATATGGAGACTCATTGTTATAAAAAACAAAAGAAGCAATACAGAAAGTAAGAAAAGGAATTTACATTAAAGGGCTTTCCGATACACATAAAAAAGGGAAAACATAAACCATAAAGTTGAAACTCCACAAATTATAAAGAAGCTGCTATGCTGTAAACTGATCCTTTGCTCTCTCCCTGAGAGATAATTTGAGGTGTCGCCTGTTGGTTGGATTTGGTTTAGCATTCAAGTTTACTCTCAATTCTTGTAGGCAGAAGAGATAAAATACAAGTGTAGCTCCCAGGGCTACTCTAAAGTTTCCAAAGCCAAAGATGGTTGGTGACGAAAAAGGAGTGAGTGTCAACAACTGTTCTGAACTGAAAGCAGGAAGACAACTGGCAGGTGAAGAGGGTTTCATTTTTCACCCAGCTGGAGTACTAATATACAGCTTTCCTTAACTTATTTGTGTAGTTTTAAGAATCTTACAGCAGGGGGGGGGGGCATCTTAATCATAAAAGATATTTACAATGTAAATATGACCTATTTTAAACATATAAGACAAAAATAAAGAAATAATAATTATAAGTGCTAAGACACCAACAGTTTGAATGTAATAATTAATATGAAAAAATAAATGAGTTATAACTGTAAATGCTTCACAGGAATACATGGTTTGTTTTATAGAATTGAAACAATAAATAAATATTGTGGAGTACAAAATGAATGCATACAACTAGGAAACTTAAGACACAAGAGGGGTTTTGTTTCAAGAGAGTTACAATTTCTTCATTTTAAGTATCCAGGAGGAATAAATTTGGAAATTACTAAAAATCAACAAGAGTGGTTTCAGAAAGCATGTCTAAACTCTTCCCCCTTGAAATTAAAGAAAAGAAGGTACTTTGGGTATCACCTATATGTACAAATATATAATTAGGAAACCAGCCAGGTACTAAGCTAGTTATTGCTATCATGTGCTATTTCAAGTGGACATAATGACCATTCAAAGAAAATACCAAATGTAAGGACAGTTTTTATTAGATTCCGAGCAAAAATATTGTTATATGAGGGTATTGAAAAGTGAGTCTGAGTAATTGAAATAAATTTTATAATCCTTAGAAGTCTGTCTTTCATAAATACTCACTTTCTGAGGCTCTACTTATAAGAAGGATGTAAAATGACTAATGTAGCCCTTGACAACTGTAAAGTAAAGGAGACAGATACAGTGTTTATCTGCACTCTACAGGTTCTGGACTATACTTCTTTTAAACTAGAAATATCCCAAAGTGCCATTTTTAGTAACTAGCACGATATTGGTTCGATATTCAATTCCAAAAGATGCAGAAATGTTTACACCTTTTGATGCTTCAGCAGGTAGAATGAAGGGTAACAATTACAAAACTCTTAAGGAAAACACAAAGAGGTAATAGCCCACTTTAAGTTTGTCCCTGAAGGTCGAGAAATTTCCGTAGAGGTTTATTCTCCCTTACTTGAGAGAATTTAAACAGCTCTAGCCCAAAGTGACCTTACACTGATGATTATGAAACAAATTAGTTTGCAATGGGACAATGCGAGACCACACACATCCAAGCTTCAGTTTTAAATTAAACTTTGCTGTGGAAACAACCATTGTTTAGTTTTTTTCTATTTTTTACATGAGTGTGTTAACTCTGGAAATTGTTACATTCTGAGATATTACATTAAAAATGGGTGCAAAGCGATTGGTGTGGACCAAAAAATCTGTGAAGTAGAGGGAAAAACTACATTTTCTATCCATGATGTACAGACCTGGTTTAACATACTCAATACTCGACGAAGGAATGAAGATCTTTCAAGTGACAGGCTATGTGAAAATGTGTTGAAAAAGATTCATACACTAGCACACGGAAGCTTTCTTCAGAACTAAAAGTATACGTAAATACAGGTTTTCCATCACTTATACAACATTAGTTTCAGATCAAAAGCTCCAGAAGCATTCCATCTGACATGCAGAATGAAGGGCGGAAATTTACAAAAATTTTCTTAAAACCCAAATGAAATTAGTTCAAATAAAAATCAAACTAACTATGACTTGTGTATATGTGTCTTTTAGAAATCCTAATAACCAATAGCTAGGGGTTAGGGTAACCAGCTGTCACCATCCCAAGAAGAGAGTGATTTGTAAAAAAAGTTATAGTCTGTGTATGATGGATTTTCGATGGTGTACCTTGTGTAGTAAAATTGATTTTAACTTTTGCAATGCTGTTTATGGTAAAATTGTTACTTTATATCAATAAAAGTTGACTGGGGAAATTAAAAAATTATATCAAAGTCTATGAGCCCTGAAAAATGGTTACAATCGTGGTCTTCGGAAACTGACTGTGACTTCAAAAAATTAAATATATTAAATTTTGTATTTTTATAAAGAGGTTCCTTGCATTGTGACAATTTTTGCAATGTTCAGAGTTTTGAAAATGCTTATTGTTATTAGGGTTTTACACTCTTTCTTCTCTAACTCTTTTTAGAATAATATTTGAACCAAAGTGCATGTTTTGAAAAATTCAATGTACAATATTATTTATTTTTAATTCTTTGCAGTTGACATTTTTTATAAAAATTTATTTGCTTTTTTATTTTCTTGGGATACACATGTTTTTTTTTCTATATTAATTCAAACCATTATTATGATTCCCTAGTTAATACACCATCTAGTAGTGTTTTAATGTACTTTTAATTTTCGTAATTAAATATTTTGCTTATTTATTACATGGTATAGGGTCTAAATTGAAGGTTTGTGGCTATTTCTGGTGTCTCATCTGTAGTTTAATTTCATCTATTTTTATATGTGAGGTATGTTTGTTTTTGTGCTTTTGAAATTTTCAGCATTCATAGTGTTGTTTTACAGTACTAGCATGCTATTTACTTTTAAATTGCATTATCAAACCCAAATACCCTTTCTGTATTGTCTTTTACTCCTACCTACAAAGAGATTTCAAGGTGAAGAACAATTTTATTTACAGATTCAGCCAACGGATGAAGAAAATATTATAAAACAGTTGGGTCAAAAATAACTCTTAGAAGAATAAAATTATCTAGTTTTAAGTCCTTCTTACCAGTTTATTTTACATTATCTTTACATTTTTTCTAATAAGAATTAAATTAAGCTTTATATTTGAAACATCATTATGAGTAGAGTGCCCATTTAAGTAAATTACAATATGATAATGGTAGTGAGTCATATACATAACCTTTTTAAACCTTCTTTACTTTTTATATTAGAGATTTTGCTACCGATAAGACAACAGAAATAGTATGAAAACTGTTCTAGATACTGTTCAGTTAGTTTTTTGTGAAAGCCCAGTCAAGTACAGGTTTTTTTTACACAAATAAATAATAGATTGAATATGATTTTTGCTTATGGTGCTGCTAGAGACAATCCTCTGTTTGTAAAACAAAATACTGTAATCTTTTCCCAAATAGCCAATCATATATTGACCGGAATGGTAGTTAATACATACGGATTATGAGAGAAACAGAATTGATTCCAAAACAATCTGTTGACATTAGCATTGAAGGTATTTTTATAATGAGTAGGTACATGCCACGTTGCAAATCGACTTCATACCTCTAACTCCTCTGGAGTTTTTAGAATGTCGGAAATTTGCAAAAGTTTAAAATACGACATTGTTTTTTTTTTTTTTTTTTTTTTTTTTTAAAGAAAAAGTTAGAAAAATATCCTCTCTATGCATTTTGGATTTTTGTGTTTTAAAATGTAGGAAATTTAACATAGAATATGACAGTGTCGTGATTATTTAAAAAAAAATGTAGGTAGCTTTATTGAAAGGGGTTCATTTGAACATCGTAGCAAATATCCTAATTATACTTACTATATTGATTGTTTTATTTCATAAAAAATGGTATTTCAACTCAGAAAAAAAATCTTAATTATGATGCTGTTGAATGGAAAAATATATATCCATTTCTCTCATATTTTCTTATGAATCTCTTTTTTTCAAATCTTAGGCTGAAAGTAAAAGATATATGAGTTTATAATTTTCATAAAATTAGTTTTCATTTCTTATTTTTGCATGGCGTTTTTGTGAGTTTTGCTTGATTGTTTTGAACTAAGAAAATCTGAATCTGGTTAATCTGAGTTTATTGAACTTTTGTGAGTTGCATCCTTTCATCATTAGGTTCCCTATGTTTATTTAAAGTGCATTAAACTAGAATCGGTTTTTCTCAATAACAATTAAATAAAATTTAAGAGAGGATAGTGTTTTAATTTTAGTTTTATAGTGCATCTAAAAATACAATATTTCTTGATGCTAATTCAGTCTCTTTGTCTAAGTGTACATAGAAATGAGTTTTAATGTTTTGATAACCTAGTATGAAAGGCTATTTGGTTTTCTTGAAAAGCTGTGGAAATTAATTCTTATGTATTATGAATGATGTGCAATTCTAGGATATTTCAAAATGTCTTCTATCTAACCAATAATTGGATTTAAATTTATATTTTTTGAACAACCTAACACATGTTTATTGTTTCCTATAATGGTTTTAGTTTGTTTTCTTGTAGTTTTGATTTTTCTTGGTTATAACTTTTTATTCATTATTGTGTAAAAGGGAATTAACAATGTATAGGGAACAAATATACACTATGGTGTTACATAAAATTTTAAATTTACAGTACTCATCAAATTTAAATTATATCGAACTATGTACACTACTATATCTAAAGATGTACACTACTATTTTGTTTTAAATATATATGCTATAGACAACATCTGACTTATATGGTCTATTAGACACAAGTATGGTCTAACAACTATTGATTCTACTTATAATTAAATCCAATGGATTTTTCGAGCTACAATTTTTTACTGCTGTCCAATAAAACCTTGCAATTTTTGCATAGGGTTCCCAAAAGCATGTTGATGGGAGTATACTTGTTCTGTTTTCCAACATTCAGCTAAAATGGTTATATATACTTCTTACTCTTAAATTTAAAGTTTTGAACTGTATTTTTATTTCTATTGAGTTGATGGATGTTAGGGAATTAAACGGGACAGGTTCAATATATAAGGCCTTTTTCTTGTAGAAATATCTATAGCTTAGTACACTTTCAAAACCCAAGCTCCACATTCATTACCTTTTAGAGATGTATATTCTGCTGCCTAGCTATAAAATACACATTTCTGACAGTCACTGATGATGGAGCTTGAACTCTGAATGTGAAATTAAATGGATATTTAGTTACTAAGATGAAATCACAAGAATACAAAATATTTATTTTGACAAGTCTAAACTCATTATTTTGGTTTATTATTCCTAATCATTTAGATTGAAATTAAGGAAATAGATGAGACCCAGCTTCCATATTCTTTACAATGTAGTTCATCATCTATTATATTTATTTAATGGGGGCTCACATTATGTTTCTACTCAGTAGTATCTTTCATATCGAAACTGATATAGGAATGAAAACATTCTAAATCTGAATAACTATAAAGAAGTATCTGTCTTTTACAGGAAATTGATGACTATATTTCCCTTAAAGATTTGGACAATGAATTTAAGGATGTCAAGCAATTAGCAAGGCCAATTGCTAAAAGAAGTGATGATATTGAAGTGGATTATTTGCCTAAATTAATTGAAGAGTATATTTTGGAACCAGAGTTGCAGCAGCCCTTCAAGCATGAGCAACCTGGACCTTCTAAATATCAAATAAAGCTAGAAATTTTGCAAAGACCAGCCAATGCTGAGTATGTTGGCACACTGTATGTGGATAAAGAATATAGAGAAGGTGAAAATAATGGAGCTCTATGCAGGTAATTTTCTATCTAGGACATTGTATTATTTATCATCTCAAGAAATTAGTTTTTTTTTTAAATCGAGAAATCGTTTCAGAATATGTAATGCATGTGAATGAATTGTTACTAAGTATAGTCAATAGATAAATTTGTTTTACCGACTTTCTCCTATCAATATATTGTAAAAAATTAATTATAATTTAATGGTAGTACATAATAAACTGAAACAATTTTTTGTGACGAGTTACTCACTTGTCGGCGACTTGTTCAAATATTCAATACGAACGCTGTGCTTGTTTGTTTTTGCTTCTGTCAAACAATCAGTCAGACCGGTAAGCTGTTAACTAGCAATATTAGAAATTCTTGTGTTTCTTGAAAGGCGTGAGTGCAATATTAATGTCAAAAAGGTAGTATTAGAGTTTTTTTTATTGAAAATAGTTTTCCTACAAATTTTTAATCCATAATCGCATGTCGGGCATTTCCAAGAAAAGTGAAAATTTGATTATTTTTTCACTTTTGTCAAATATAAAGCTGTTTGCTTAATATGCTCAGAGACTGTGTTGGCATTAAAAGAATATAACGCACAAAGGCATTCTTATACAAAACATGAACAACAATATCAAAACTTAGCCAGACAACTCCGGATAGATACGTTTAATCTAATGTAGAAAAACTTGGGAAAACAACAAATTATTTTTAAAAATCAAGCTAATTTATCAAATACAGTAGTTAAGGCTAGTTTTATTGTCAGTCAGATACTGCCAAAAAAAAAATTAAACCCTTTGCGGATAGAGAGATGATAAAGGAATATCTGACTGCTGTTGCAGAAATAGCATTTTCTGATAAAATAAATATTATTTCAAGCATTAGCTTATCAAGATTCACCATTGCAAGGATAATTGAAGACTTTTCCGAGAACATAGCAACAACGCTTCGTGAACGCATTGCAAAATTCCAATACTGTTCTTTGGCACTTGATGAGAGTTGTGATATTACTGATACAGCACAACTGGCTATATTTTTACGTGGAATTGACACCAAATTTAATATTACTGAAAAATTGTGTTCACTGATTCCAATGCAAGGGACTACAACCGGCAAAGACCGGTACGATGAACTAAAGTCTTTTTTGGAAAAATTTTCAATTTATCGACAATATATTGACGGATGGAGCAGTAGCAATGTCAAGCATTTCTGATAGAAGGATCGGGAAGGCTATTTCAAGAAATTAAGAAGGCCACAAGAAGGGAAACATTCGTTAACCACTGCATAATTCACCAGGAAAATGTGCGTGCGAAAGGATTGAGTTTGCCAAATGTCACAGTACCAATAATTGAACTAATCAGTTTTATAAAGTCGTGTGCGTTAAATTACCGTGAATTTAAAGAGTTCTTGAAAGATTTAGAAACTGAATATGGCGACGTGGTTTTCAATACCGAAGTACGTTGGCTTAGTAGAGGTGCAATGCTAAAAAGTGTATACAACTTAAAAAGCAAAATACAATTATTTTTGGATATGGAGGGATATGCCTTTCCTCATTTTGGTAATAAAGAATGGATGTGCGATTTTGGGTTTCTTATTGACTTAACTCAGCATCCCAATGATCTTAATGTGGAACTTCAAGCTAAAGGACAATTTATTTACAATTTACATGATAAAATTCAGGGCTTTGAGAGCAAATTAAAATTGTGGAAGCAGCATTTTTTGCGGAATAATGTGTCTCACTTTCCACATTTAGAAAAAGAAAACGTTACTACTTCTTAAAAATACAAACAATATATTGACATTTTATATAGACAGTGGTTTCTGTGAAAATGTCTTCCTTGCCATTTAATATCTATGTGGATACAGTTCCCGAAGACTTTCAAATGGAAGTGATTGACATGCAGAATAATACCGATTTAAAAAATCTATTTTTCTCAGTAAACATCAAAAAATTTTATAAATCGTATGTGAGCTCTGAGAAAAATGCAAAGCAAATGATGTCTCTTTCGGAATTTTTCTTGATCGGTGTTCATTTTTGATTAATTCCATGGTCAAAAATAATAGTTCGTAAACACACGTACAAAGGTCACTACAAAAGTTTTGCAATACAGCTTTATTAATTTTCTCAAAATAATTTCGCCACATCCAATACACTTCTCCATTTGTTGTAACCAGTCCTTAAACCAGCTCTGCCAAGTTTCATCTGGGAGTGTGAGAGTGAGGCACATTTGTTGTCCCAAGCTCTCAGAAGGTCCTCGTCAGTAGAAAAACGTTTTCCTTTCAGCTTCATTTTCACATGCGGGAACAGTGCAAAGTCGCAGGGAGCAAGGTCTGGACTGTAAGGAGGGTGCTCAAGAAGTTTCAGTCCAGTAGTGGCCAAATACTCGGTGCAACCACTGGCATGGTGAGTTGGAGCGTTCTCATGGTGGAGGTACCAGGTGTCCATTGTTGACAGGTTTTTCAGGGATCCTATGACTTTAGGCAGGCACAGTGCTCTGCTCAGTGTACCACTTAGCTGTAACTGTCTTCTGAGTGTCCAAAACAACACGCTCTACAATTCCACTCGATCTGAAAAATACAGCGACCATTTTTTTCTTTACAGATCTAGATTTTCTGACATTTACAGATGTATCCTCATTGTCGAAGACCCAAACTTTGTTTTGTGCCTTGGTCGGCACCCCATAATAGTATAGCCAATTTTCGTCCCCTGCCACAATGCTATTCACATATTGGGATTGTCCCTTATCAAATTGTTTCAGCATCCTTTGGCTGCCGACTAATATGCACTCATAGACATGTCTGAACACACAGTAACTAGCCGCCACCTAAGTCTTTCTGTTAAGACATATTGCAAAACTTTTGTAGTGCCCTTTGTATTACGATCACTTATTTTTGACCATGAAATTAATCAAAAACGACCACCGATCAAGACTGATTGATGCACCTTTAAAAAGCTACTTCATCAGTTCCGGTAGATATTTATTAGCTTGTACCGAAAAAACAGTGCCAAATGTCTGATTAAAAATTTCAAGTAAATTTGTTTTTTGGTTATTTTATTGTTTTTTATTTTTATTTTAGATTAAAATTTGTATATGAAATCTTTACTTTTTTTAATTTTTATGTTTTTCTATTCTAATGTTTATTATAAATAAAGTTTTGTAAATTATTAATAAGTGTTACTTTATGTGCAGCCCTCCAAAAAAATTTATAATTTAAATTGGCTCATTGATTAAAAAGGTTGCTCACCCCTGACATAAGCCAAGGGTAAGCCACTGTCTATACTTTTGATACTCATCTCTTGTTTTACCCTCATATCTAGGGACTCTTTCACTGATTCAGTAATTAGGCTGTCTTTCGATACAACAAAAGAGATTGAGGATTGCCATGAGGGGGAGGGGGGTATGCGTGTGTGTATGTGAGTGAGAGAGCGAGAGTTCATTTTTCTGTTTATTGAATTTTTTCATATATTTTATTTTGTTTTCTCAAAGTTGATTGGTTTTATTCCAGCTTCACTTTAGGTTCGAAATCAAACGTAAACAAATATGTGGAGCATTTTACAGACATTTTCACAAAAGAAGGTGGAAAATCTGTCAAAATAACTCATAGGGTTCCCGGACAACCAATTCGAGAATCTTGTACAACAGCTATGATTGAACGTGATGCCAAAGGTCAAACAAATTTGCGAATACAAAATAATGGAAAAACATTTATGCAGGTAATTTCATTTATTTTCCTTTTATATCTGTTAGACATATAATAAGGAATATGTTATATAAGTAGTTTAAGTCTATTTTATTCATTCACACTTATTTTATTTAAGTTAAAATGAACTATAATGCTATGATAAATCGCTTCATATAGTATTTATTCTTGGTTCTAATATCCCTGTAGAAAGTAATGTCTGTGGAAGGTATTGCGCTTAACGTACAGATACATAAGCACACACTCTCTTCCTCTCTTCAGTATTCAGGATATGTATTTAATAAGTTTTACTTTCTTTTCTTCTTTAAATCTATTCTATGAATTACTAAAGATTTTTTTTGTAAATTCTTATTTTATAGATTGGCCCAAATAATACTATAAGTAACTTGCAGCATTTAAAACACAGTGCCAAGATTGCAGTCCAACAGCTCCAACAAGTTGGTCCTGGTGAGTATGTTAACAGTTAGTTATTCATTAATATTCCATAAATTAAAGTTAAAATTTTTAGAATTTACATTTGATTCAAGAGAGTAGGTATATTCTGGAAGATCCCCCCTCCCCACCTACTTATGACCTACTATTCTGCTAAGTATTTTACTTCCCATAATAATTTAAAGAAATTAATTTATTTAAAAATTTTATTATAATTAAATCCATTAGTTTTTATTGTAGAAAATCATTTTAAGACTTTTGTATATTTTTTCAACACATGGCGCCATTATCTTATTTATTGTTGATTTCTGTGGTGTCTCGTGAGCTGATCTACTGCTATTTTTAATTTGGTTTATTTTCTTCTTGTTTATTATGTTTTGTCTATTGTTAAGTATTATTTTGGCACATGGAGTTGTGGGACATCAAATGGTGATAAAAGGAATCCTTGGTTTGATAAAGAATATGCAGAGGCAATCAAGAAAAGGAATGATGCTCCAAAAAAAAAATAAAAATGCTTATTCCAAGAAGAGAAGTGTGAAAAGATTTTCATAATAAAAAATAGAGTTTACAAAACTAAAAAACTTGAGTGGGTGCTGGTGCATTTTGAAGCACAAGAGAGCTAGAAGTTCTATAAAATGTCGAAAGCCTAAAGCAGTCATTCAGTCAACTGACTGAGTCTCTACATGAGCAAGGGAAACGTTTTCACTTAATGAGTTTCTTTTTAAGTACAACACTTCAAAGATGTAATAATGAATTCAGGGATCAATTGGTTGGTGTCTCATCAGATGGACCACTTCAATGATGAGGCTATTGAGGAATATGAGTCCCCTAATAGCGATGAGATTTAGGAAATTGTTTAGCCTCTGAATGAAAAAAAAGCAAATCTGGGCCAGACGAATTTACCTCTACTGATGTTTGCAAGAGATCCTTTATCAGGGAGGTGGTTTATCAGTTGATTTATGATGTATGCATAAAAGAAAAAAGTTCCATCATAATGGGCGAAGCAAATATCACTCTATATCTATAAAGGTAAACAAATATAATATAGAGAATTAGTGTTTCTTCCCTCTGGCAAAAATACCTATGGCTGGATTTTTCAGAAGTTACTGGAGAGATATGAGAGTTCCATAGAGGATTTTGCTCAGGACAATCATCCACCTTTTGTCTATTAGGAAAACGCCTGCAAAAGCTTCACCATTTTAAGTGTTTCTCCAGGATGGCGAATGTGCCAAAATATGAAACAGTTATGTATGGCAGTGACCTCTAATCTAATAAAACATACAAAACTTTCGGGTGTGAAAGCCCCCGCATTAGTAAGATATGTGTTTCAGAAGCAAATATGAACTGATAAAGTTGTATGGACAACATGCTCTCACTTGTGCTATTAGCAATTGCAGATAGCACTAGTAGGGCATAAAGAGGATAGAGTCAAGCAGGTTACCCACAAAATTGTTTTATGATGCACCAGGCGGAGCAAGGAAAAGGAACAGGCCCAGTCACAGGTGGCTAGAAGACCTAAAATGCGGCTTCAAGAAGCTGAGGAGGGTTTGGAATAGGAGGACAGCACTGAATTGTTTTAGTTGTTGCAGAAGTTTAGGTCCTGCAAGGACTGTAGCACATAGTAGTTAGTTATTTCTTAAATCCAACTTTTAACTGTTTATATTTTTTCTTAATTTTCAGGCAAATCTGCTAATGCAGGTAGCTCCATTAATTGTACATCAGAAGGACCTTTGTTGAGCTCAAGTGTTAGCAATTCCATTTTGCCCCGTTTCTCAAAAGCAGCTCTACCAAACAATCAATCTACTGTCAGGAATCTCAACCAAAAGCAAAAAATAATTGCACGAAAAATGACCATTAGCAATTCAAAAATAAGACCTGTTTTGGCTGGTCCTGCAGGAACTGCTATCAAAATTCCTATTTCATCTGCAACTGTTAACCAGCGAGGCCATGAAGTTTTGACACGTTCAGATGTAGGATTACATCAGACTATAAATGTTGGAACAATAAGTCAAAACCTTTCGAATGTAAATAGTGCCAATTTGAAAGGTTTCAAAACAGGACTGTTAAGAAATGTTGCAAATGTGCATTCAGTGACAGCAAGCTTAGATACCTCTCCAAATTTGCAAACGACTGTAGCTGTACCGACAGTTCACCTTATAACTGGAACAAAAGATAAACCACTATCTTCCAATGGACAAACCACTACTTCCAGTTTAAGTCTTTCCTTACCAGGTTTATCAGCTCTTTTGGCAGGTATGTAGACCTCCATCTACCCATCAGTTATATATTGGTGGAAAGAAATTGCACTGCTTTTTTTTTTTCCTTTTCTTTTTTTATTTTCTAGTATATGATGATATCCATATCATTTAATGCATGTTGTCGCCCTTGTTTTCTATCAATTTATGAATCCCAGTGAAAATTTGGAACCTTGGGCTTTAGTGGTTTTGTAAGTTTGGAAAATATAAGCAAACTAATATTTAAGATAGGCAGTATTGATTTATTGAGCACAAGTAAAATAATTACCAGATAAATATCCTTACTAGAGCCTGATCGGCAGTGCTTTTTTAAATTAAAAAAAAGAAGCACAACAATGACTGTACCAGCACAAATATTTAAACATATTTAGATAGTAAACTGTGATGTTGCAAGTGATTTTTCTATGATCAAAAAAATCTGCAGCTACTTACTTTAATTTATAGTATTTATAACAATAACATACTAACATTTTGTTGTAACTGACACTCTTGATGGTTTCGTTGTGTGCTGAAATTTCAAAGCATAGATTTAAGTAAGATTTATCAGAGTATAAGTGGTTTCAGAATGACTAGCGAATGCATTTCATCTGGCATGATATAGCCTCATAGGCATCTGTAGGGTGGTTCCATAAGTTCATTCGTTTTTTGTCAGTAATGCAAATTGTTTTCAGATATCTCCGGTTCTCCTTAACTTATCTGATCTTAATAATACTTATCAGGAAGGTCTAAGTCCACTTTTCAAATCTATACTATGGTTGGTTTTATGGGAATTAATTTTGTTCGTGCTACAGTGTAGTGACCATGTCAGAGACACAGAGTAAATTTCCTGCACATTTTGTTTTTTTTATTTCAAAAAAGGTATGTGAGATGCTGAAGCCCACTGCCTCGATGTTCAGGTGCCACATGAACTGACTGAGGCAAACCGAATATCAATCTATCTCTCTCCTGAACCTGCATGAAGGGGACCCGTTTCTCAAACGGTTAGTGGCGAGCGATGAAAAGTGGATTATTTATGAAAATGTAGGAGATCATGGACAACTGGTGGTAAGCCACCAAATGCGATCCCAAAGGCCAGCTTACATCCAAGAAAGATTTTGCTGTCCATATGGTGGGATTATTGTGCTATGCTGTGTTACAAGCTTCTTCTTCAAGGAAATACGATAGATTCGAGGTCTACTGCACACAGCTGACGAAATTGGACTAAGCATTTCAACAGAAACACCCAGAACTGGTCAATCACAAAGGTGTTGTTTTTCACCATGACAATGCTAGACTCCACCACTGATGTTTTGCCCCACCCACCGTATTCTCCAGACTTTGCTCCATTAGACTACTACCTGCTCTGGTCCCTCCAAAACAACCTCAGCAGGAAATGGTTTGCTGATGAGAGAGATGTAAAAATGTATCTCGATGAGTTTTTGGCTTCTAAATCCCAGACGTTTTATGAGAGTGGAATTATCAAGTTGTTGGAAAGATGGCATAAAGGTCATCATTAAAAATGGTGAATACATTATTGCATAAACTTGTTTCTTTATTTCAAAAAAATTGTTTCATTTCACCCTCCAGAAACCGAACAAACTTATGAAATCACCCCACCTAAAATGCGGCAATGAAGCCGATTATATGGAAATGATAAAAAAGAGAAGTGAGAATGGAATGGCAATGTAATAATGCGTGATCAATCTCTAAGGTCAAGTTAAAAGTATTATAAATCTTTGAAACAATGAATTTCAAGACAGTCTGAGTTGTGAATCTGTTCAAAAGAGGCAAACTGTATTTATTGTTTTGGTCTGTGCACTTCTTTTTTATTCTGAGTTGGTATTCTGGCAGGTGGAAGTGACTTCAAATGTAGGTAGGATGAAAAAATGTAGGCTACGCTTCCACTATAATAATTTAATAACACGGCAAAGCACTTTCGATGCTGTGCATCATCGTCAGTGCCCTGTTGACACACACAATAATAGTTACAATTTTCTATAAAATATGTTAGGTACATATAACAAAAAACTTATTTTTCTTAGGACTAAAAACATATAAAATCTAACGTGGAACTAAATAAAATATAAAACATTTCAATCATCAACAGACATTGATTGATCTGTTGATGATTGAACCATCTGTTGATGATTGAAATGTTTTATATTTTATTTAGTTCCACGTTAGATTTTATATGTTTTTAGTCCTAAGAAAAATAAGTTTTTTGTTATATGTACCTAACATATTTTATAGAAAATTGTAACTATTATTGTGTGTGTCAACAGGGCACTGACGATGATGCACAGCATCGAAAGCGCTTTGCCGTGTTATTAAATTATTATAGTGGAAGCGTAGCCTACATTTTTTCATCCTACCTACTTCTTTTTTACATTTCACACAGGATCGATGGAAAAAAGAGTTGGAACACAATTCTCTTCATTAATCAATTTTGTCAACATGTGGTTGGAGGTCGTTCTTTAGTCTTCTCCTAGTCTTTCATTCCAATTTATTTTTTTCAATCTGTAGGAGTAGTTTTTCTTCCCTGGCATCTCAGTGAATAACATTGCTAAATTGACGAGTGTAGTGAACACACCAAATTCTTATTAGGTAATATTTCTTCTACATACATCTAATTCATTGATGTATGCTCAAATTAGGGACTTGAAATCTGCTAAGAATTTCACTGTCGGATATAAATGATGTATGGTCTCTCAGTCAGAAATACTATGAGCTGATCACCAGTTTTAGAATATCTTTTTCAGGGATTATAATCTAGTACTGCATCATTTGAAAATTTGAGTTTTAGTAAAAGTACTTCACCATAGGTAAAGTTTTCTCATTAAATTTGAGGATTTAGTCATAGGCAGAAATGGTAAACACTAACTGATACAATAGGATTAATCATAACTGACATTAATGTTAAGGCAACTTATGATTTTCCATTGATGAGATTGATAGTTATGTTCACAAATCAGTTAGTTGTCATGCACTGTTATAGCGACAATTATTTTATTTAGGCATCAAACAGTAGTTTTATGCCTGATGAAGATTGATTATTCCTTTAGTAAAGTATCTTTTTGCTTGGAGAACTCTAAGTAAAACTCTTATCTAGACTACAGCAATAATTATTTACTAGACAGAGGACATCAATCAGTATTATTGATACTACAATACAGAGAAGTAAATAAAAGTGCAATGCAAAGTGATAAATTTAAATTCATACTAAGCTCACTACTCAATTAGTTTGAGTTGTATTGTCTGTTGCAATACCCCAATATGGTCTTGCCAATAGACAAACTTATAAAGAAGAGGAAAAGTTAATTCTGTAAAGGATATATTTACAATACATATTTTTCTTACTATATCCTAGGATGCTCTAAAACAGTTTGCAGCATGGATACAGATCTCAAAGAGATGCTATATAAAAAAACAAAAATGAATATTACTTTTTTCACTGTTACCACTTTTTGAGTTTTAGTAATCTGCTGTAATGGAATGTTACTTTTAAACATATATTCAATATATTCAATTTTCTTTCCCCTGAACAACCTTTAAATAATTTGTTATCAACATTCTTTATAATGTAATTATGATTCTTTAAACTCCTTCTCAAATAACTATGGAAACATTATCTTGAACACCAGAAATAGAACAATGGAGGGAAACTGGCATTGAGTGGCTGCCACATTCAACATAGAATCATTTACCTTTGTTATTTTTTTTCTTTGAGAAGCATATTTATGCGTTTTGCTGAAAAGTGTTTTAGAACACTCTTAGAGTCATTTTTTTATCAAAAGTACATTTACTCCTAATTTTTATTCTAAGGAAATAGTGGAGTATGGAACAGGTAATAACAAAACTCAAACTGTGAGCATAGAAAGTATTTATGTTAGTATTTCTTTATATACTTGTCTTTATTTGCATCCAGATAATTATGTTTAGGTTAACCGTAGCAAGCTTTGTTTTTTTGGAAGATGAAAAATGTATTACACAATCCCACACAACTGTTCATTTCATTTGGATAATTACCTTTCATTGTATTTAAAAGGCATCATCAGTCTAGAGGAGGAGTTATCGCTTGTGTTGCCTGAACACAATTCAGCATTTGCATGTATGCTTGCTTGCTTTTATCAGTCATCTAGTGAAAGTAGCAGTATTCATATGATATATCTATTAATATTAGTTCTTCAATTAGTTTGCTTTACTTTATTTACTCTTTTGCTTATATTTTATTCTTTATTAATGGAATTCATAAATGTATTTAAATTGTTAATGTTTTGTCATTGTTTCTTCTATAGAGATTGTGAATACTGGAAGGAAACTTACTTTTAGATCATTTTCTTACTTCTAGCTGTTTCAGCCCTTGCAGGGTCTGAGCCTTTGTTAATCCTCCCCCAGGTCATCCACCCACCTCTGCCTGGACCTGTCCGTCTCTTCCTCACCCCACCTGGTGTGCTACACCACATGTTTCTGAGCTGCCTGTTGTTCCATTCTTTTGGTGTGCCCTAGTACCATCTGGACTTCTTAATAATGCATATCGGGGTTGGCATAAAGTCCTCAGTTTGGCATAGCTTCTGCTCTCTCACTGTTCCAAGTAACTTTCTCTTGCCTCTTCTCTCCCCATCCAATATAGGGCTCTCCTATATTCCTTGGTGAGACGAATCGCAAGGAATCACAAGAAATTCCAATCGAATTAATCACTCAATCAATCAGCTATTAATTATATTAGAGAATTCACTTACTACCATAAATAAATACAAATATTCCGTTCAGTCAGACTGTGCTTTAAATAAATTCAATTAACCAGCCCAAAGTATAATTAATCAATTAAAATAATAGATAAATGGTATTTATTTGTTATCTTATTCAACAAGTTTTATCATATTGATGTTCATTAATATCTGTTCCACCGACCAACATAATTTGAATCCATTAATTCAATCTATAATTCAAAAATTGAAACTGTAAATTCTATCTACCTGATATAAATTTAATCATTTCATTTTATTTATTATGGATAAATTAATAATTCTAATGAAACCCAATAAATTCAAATATCTGATAAAAAGTTTACTGACTAAAGAATGGACAATGGTTGATAACCTCTCCTGAATTATCGGGCTGTTCGGAAAGTTTCCGCCAATTTCTGCTAGGTTGCACTTCGTCTGCTGTAAAGGCCAAGTCCCTGTTAATACGATTTGACGTCCCTTGTTTTAAGAAAGGCAGGGTTTTCTTCAGTATTTTAATCCTATCAATATTAATACTGATTTAAATATTTCCCTTCAGTACCCTGATAATCATAGTGGACAAGAGATTTCATTTTTGTAACTTGTTGTTTTTTTATTTGCAATAAAGGGAAGAATGCAGCTCAAGCCACAAACCAAATATGTGCTGTATATGGTGATAATATATTAAGTGAATGGACAATGAGTGAGTTGGTTGGAATTATTGAATTTGACTATCCATGAAAATTTCTTGCTATTTGGCTTTGTTAATAAAACCAGGGTTGGCAAATTGGATTTTCCACCGTACGCGTCTTTGGCCATAAAAAAAAAAATATTGGACTTTGGTCAGGAAGTTTTACCTCTCCCTCCATGTTGTCCAGACTTAGCCACTTTGGACTATCATTTGTTTAGTTCCCTCCAAAATTCCTTTAATGATAAGAATTTTCATTCTCTAGACTGCAAAAATTACCTGGATCAGTTTTTTTAGCAATAAGTTGAGGACATTTTATGAAAGTGGAATTATGAAATGTTCTAAAAGATGGGAGCTTGTTATCAAACAAAATGGTAATTATATTGTAGATTAAATTTGGTCAATAGTATTCTTCATATTTACGTTCATTTTCCCTGAAAATCGGTGGAAACCTTCCGAACAATCCAATTATTGTACTCAAAAGGTTTGAGTAAACTAGTGGTAGCCTTGCCAATGATAATGGCTTCTTCTACAGCTTTCTCCTGCATGTACTTCTTTTGAGGAGAACACATTTACTGTGAGGCCATTTAACGAAAAGGGCAATAAAATTATGCGGGAAAGACAAGCACAACATGTAGGCACCATGGTGGTGAGGGTTGTATGTTGGTTTATGGAATTTGAAGAACTCATTGGCCTAGGGTTGGTTACATAGATCTGCAATAAAATTGTTTGAAATTTGATAACTGACTTTTATGTACTTTTCAGCAGTGATTTCAAAATGCAATCCATTTTTTTCTATCACGTCAGGTTTTCTTACAAAAAAAGGGAATATTTTTGGGTATAATTACAAAATTAAAGCTATTTTTCGAAATTTATAATATTTTATTTTATTTATAGGTTCTAAACTACGTTTCTAGTACACTTCTATTTCTCTTTAAGTTTATAAGTCATTATAATAATGTTTTCTCTTGCTGTCGAAGCTTGTTTTGTTGCTTTTCCGGCTGTGGACTCCTTGAGAATCATTTCTTTTTAACATCCAGCAGTAGTCCGCTATCATGTTGACGTTCCATCTTCCTTCTTCCTTGGTATCTTCTTTCCATTTCCTTTATGTCTTGGTGGAATCTTTTATCCTGCTTTTCACTACATCACCAAGGTTTGCAGGGAAATAGTCAAGATGTGAGTAGAGAAAATGAACTTTAATGCTCATATTACAACCAAGTTTCTTAAAGTTGTCGAGTATGTCTGCAACGTTTGTTTTATAGTTTGGATCTTTTTTGTTTCCTAGAAAACCGGTAACAACCAATTTAAAAGATGTCCACGCTGCTTTTTCTTTTGTTTCCATTTTGTCGTCAAAGTTGGGATCTCTCATTAGTTTTCTAATGTCTGGTCCGACAAAGATTCCTTCCTTCAGCTTTGCCTCGGATAAACCAGGAAACTGTCCACAAAGATATCTGAAACACTCTCCTTCTTTTGGCAATGCCTTGATAAACTGTTTCATCAGGCCCAACTTAATGTGAAGCGATGGAAGTAAACAGGCACTTGTAACAACATGTGAACAGGACAGAGTGAAGAGGTACTGTGAACTGAAGCAGTGAACAATAGCTGACTGCTTAGTGATAGAGAGGGAAGGGGCAGCGCGACAGACAGGCACTGACATGAAAGATGTTCAATGAGTCAGTAAGTGGATGGGGGAGAGCAACGACAAGCACTCTCATGAAAATACTGCTGGTTTCTCATAATTACCATTTATTTTACGTATAACTCATGTATAAAAATTGCTATGCAACCAAAAATGCATTATATGTATGAAAATATCGAAAAAAGCTAAAACTATACAAGCAATTTGTGAAATAACTGTACGTGATGGATTTTTTAAAATATTTTTTTCTGGAATCAGCGTTGAAAACACCATAAAAATCAGTTATTAAATTTGAAACAATTTTTAGGTCACAGACCTGTGTTATATTAGGCTTTGGAGGATTTGGATTAATAGGAAGGAACAGATGATGCAAAGGGGGCAACTGACAGTCTTCTTAGTTTGGTCCTCTATCAGATTTGAGTACTTCTCTAATAAAGTAATAACGTCACCAGTTTCTGGAATGGTAGAAGGATGTTAAATGTTTAAAAGCCTCTCATCTAGATTTTCATAAAGCCTGGAACATAAACTAGCTGTTTGACATTTAATTTAAGTGGATGATTCTTCAACAACAAGAAAGGGAGTTGTAGTTGTTTGCAGAAGAGCAGATGCAGCAAGGAGACAATGCAATCTCAGACTAAGCCATTAACACATCAGCATGCGCCAAAAGCAACTCCCTAGAATTCACATAACGATCCTTGAGTAACTGGACAGGAGCTCCAAATTTAAGTGGTAAATGAATACATTTTCAGGTCCCTTAACACAACCCAGGAAATAATCTAATTTATAATAGAAATAATTTTACTTTTATTAATGAGGGTTTGAAAACTAGGCCATAAATTTTAAAATTTGGTGCAGTCTTCAATGGAGGCAGCAAGTTGTGGGCCAGGACTTAGGAGATGAAAAAGTCTATCATTCAGGTTCTGCATAAACTAAGCAGATTTTCCACCTGCTGCAATGCCACACTAGTGATATCATTTCACATCTTCTTCTCTAATCTCTCATAATATGAAGCCTACGTAAACAGGATTTGAAATTTATGCTGAACATGAGATGCGTATTGATACAGTTGCTTTAATTAAAAATTATATGAGTTGAAGCGGGGTAAAATGAAGGCTGAAAACTAAAAAGGACAAATATACAGGTTAAGGTTCTAGTTAAAGAACCAAAATGTATAGAATAATGATGTAGCACATTAGTTTCCAAATAAAATTGATTATATAACACTTTTCAACCCAAATCATGATAATGGAGATATTTTGAATTTTTGATTGTATACCTCCTTTAAACCATACTCTTTCTTGTCTGATGAAAACCATACTTGTATTTATGCTTAAAATAAGATGGCTCTCAATATACTGGCTTATTACTTATGTGAAATCAGTAGGAGGGTTAGTATCAGAGTTAGATAAAAAGAAATACAGAGAACAACAATTACAAGAAAATAAATATGTAATATGATTGTTTATTTACCATTTTAAAAAATGTAAAAATATGGAAAATATATTACCTGATTGCTGACCTTGAAGATGTGGCAAGACAGAAAAACTCTGAAGTCCAGAAAAATATGGCAAAGTACCTCCTTAAGTGAACACTAATAATCATGCTTTCACTATGGTAAATTATTGCACTTCAAATTATTTGATGAGTGAATACTGAAAAAATATTCTTAAAAAATGTTTCATGAAACATGCAGACAACTAGTGACTTATATCTAACACAAACCGTTTAACACCTGAAACTACGGATGAAAATACTTCACATCTTGTATGGAAGTGACTGGAGCTTCTAGATTTCACTCCTCAGCCTCATTCCCATTTTTATTTTATTTTTTAAAATTAGTTGTGGTTGTTTTTGTATAAATCATGATAAAACTTTGAAAGTCAAGTTCACTTTCAAGTAACCCATCCCCTCCCCCATTTACAAGGATTACTTAACATCACTTACAGTAAACTGCTGTCTTAGGAGGGAGAGAGGTTAATAGGTCTTTCTATTGACTTGAATGAGCATCACATTTCAAAGTTTTTATCGTGATATATAAAAAAAAAAAATAAATAAACAAAAAATTATTACACAATACAATAGCTTAATGAGAGCGATGCTGGTAAAAATATCAGATGAGTAGCCAAAGTATTGTAGTAGCTAAATATGCTAGTTCAAGGCACATAGAGTATTTGTACATTCTAGTATCTCATGGGCTCTATATCCATTCACTCGCCTAAATTCTGGAAAAATTGAGGACATCACTATTTTAACACAGCCGAATAAACACTATGATACACAACAAAATGCACTTGGGCCCTGAATAAGGCGGATGGCGGGAAAAAGACTTACATCATACATTCGGAAACTTTGTGGAGCGCCCCTCAGACGTTCTTTATAGCGATAACTATCGAAAGCCAACTATTGATGTCTTAAAAAACACCGAACCTTGCCTATCAATGTTCAATATGGAAAAATGGTGAATTACTTTTATTCCATCGTCCGTTTATGTACATTGATTCGTTAGTTTTCTGGAAGGTAATAGGGGCTAAAAACATAATGCTTCTGCAATGTGTCTACAAATTATTAAGTCTTTAAAAACCTACTAATTTCTTAAAAAAAAGAAAAAAAAAACGGATTTTACACAAAGAAACATTATAATTATCACAAGTCATGATTTTTATATTGAAGAAATATAAATACATTTCAGTTTAAATAAATGAGCTGAATTATCTGTGTTGTAATCTTATCAAGTTTTAGACCAAACCATCGAATGATAATCATCCTTGGTTCAAAAACAT